>JAOVVF010000031.1:2637291-2649391 GCA_028565595.1 Duopalatinus emarginatus | reverse complement strand
TATATATATATATATATATATATACACATTAGTGAAACCACCACTGCTTCTATTAGCACCTGGCATCCACCAAAGATTGCCTTAGCAAGTCAAATCTATCTCTTTATTTGTAGTTTTATCGTGATATTTCGTCCTCGCATATACTTCGTCACCTTCCTAAAGATATATTTCTATCTATGTCACCAAATTCCACACTGAATGGTGGCATCTCTATGTGCTGTGTGTAGCCTCTGCTGGAAGCAACTCAAACTCTAGTGAGAATAGTCACACCATTATTGTAATACCTCCCACAGTCCCACACCAGTATCTCATATCTCAGTGTGACACCAAGCTAATGAGCTAACTGAGAACAGGCTGATAAATAAGTGTTTGTGTAATGAATGAAAAAGTAAAGCTCGTTTCGTAACCAGTGTTTGTTCAAATCCAAGAGACAGAGGCAGAGAATGACTGCATTAGCTCCTATATGGAGGATGCAAAAGCTTATAGTAATGAAGTCATCTTGAATTGGCTAAATAAATGGATTACAATTACTAATGTGTATAAATATCATACAGTGTGACACGCTGGTGCAGTGGGTCACGTTTCAGTCTGACAGCTCCAAGCTCTTAAGGCTTCACTTATTCTCCTTGTGTTCATGTGATTTCCCCTGGTTTCTTTACCTGTTACCTCCCAGAAAGTGGGTAGGCTACACTTAATTGCCCCTAGGTCTGCATGGGTGTGTGCAGTGTGCACTTTGATGGATTAACATCTTGAACAAGGAGTATCTGCAGCTCATGGCCAATGTTCGTAGACAAGACTCCAACCCTAACCCTGACAATAAAGGTAATTTGTTAAGGTCAACGTTTAGATCGATTAGTTTAAAATTCTGATATCAAATGATTAAAATATCCTCTGAGGTACAAATTATCATCTCTTGGTAGATATCTTTCCTGCCCACACAGCAGGTCAATGAAATATAGTATGTCAGCATACATTGGCTTGTCAGAATCAAGACCCTACTGGGAAAGCCATTAACCATAATAACTACTTGAGCCCACAAAGGACCATGTGCAACAGGACACAGAACACTACAAAACTACAACTACAATGGGAATGCAAATGTCACAGGAAATATGAGCCACCTTTATCTCACGGTGTTATACTATGAGCTGTATCACTGCCATCTTATCTGTGATAAAGAAACTCTGTACTGCATCGTCATGCATCAGTGAGTTCTATTCTATATCTTGGTGGCTGTTTTCACACCTTTGCAGATAATTTGGAGATCTGACACAGCTATCAACAAAGCGTAGACTAAGGCAAAGGCAAAGTGAGCGAGAAAGTAAAGACTTTGCCCTTTTTTTTAAGACTGTAGCGAGCGAGACATATGCATATTCTAGTGCTACAACCAATGTAAAATATTCTCCGACTGCATAACCAGCAATATCATACATCAAAGACAAAATGGATACTTTCAGCATGAATAAAAGCGTACGTATCCCTGTCATTTTCAAGGTCAAAAAAGGGAGCTCAAAGGCCCCTGTGGATAGGGAGGGAAGAACAGCACTGAAAACAGAGACGTGTATGCTCACGGCACTACAAAGACATTGTCCTACCATACAATATTTATCTGTTTTTTACCTGTGAGTCGAGATTGCCTCAACAAAGAGTAATGGTAGGGAGTCTTAATGAGGAATTCATGCCATCCAAACCCTTATGTGATGAGAGGAATGTTTTAAACCAGAGCATTCGTGCCCCACTACCTGTTTAATTGCAGCATACAAGCTCAATTTCTGAAACAAAACAATCCTAAAAAAACACATAATAACAATAAAGAAATTAGGCTGCAACATAATATGCAATTATCCATGTAAAAAAAACTTACAGGCTACATTAAACCACATTTCCACTTTAATATTAAACAATTATGAATATTGAAATTTAATAATAAATAAGTAAATATAACAAAGTGCGTAATGAGTATGCATAGTTGGTCAATATGAGTTGGAAATTTGAAAATGATCAGTGCAAATAGCAAATTCGCACAAATTCCCAAGCTTTGTTCTCTGTTCTTATGTTTGAATTCCCTGCAAGGTGCTGTATATTTACATTGTCTTGGGGATTCATTTTGGTTATTACTTTGCACTTTTTCCTAATTATGTTTTTATTTTATATTCTGTTGTGTTTTAATTTTCAATATATATCTCATCTGTGTTACTGCACATGTCTGAGCAGTCGTTCCTTGGTTTGGTATTTCTCTTTGGTATATTTTTTTCCCAGTTTTGAATATGGATTATTCTTGTCTGTTGCCATCTGCCTGTATTATGACCCCTGCCAGGAATTATGACCATGATTTCTAGAGTTTAATGAAAGACATGCTGACTAACCTCCTGCCTCAACCATTACGTGTGTTAGCAATCAATGTCTTGTCTTAGCATTTTTTGAAACTGCATCAGTTCTCACGCTTTGCTTGGTAATGTTTTATCTAAATAGTGCATTTTTACTTAATATGTTACTTTTTAAGCGACATACACAAATTTCTTTGCAAGTTTCATTTCCATTGGCTACAGTAGATTCTGTAGAACTGGTTGACAGTAGATTCAAAGGCAATGGTGCATTAATAGTTACAATGGTACATTTTAAGCAACAAAAAAACAATCGTTTAAAACTTCTTTTTTTGTGAAAAATAAAAATGAATCTTTTTGCTTTTATTTCTATGGACATAAATTATCCCGGGGAAAGAACTAGAGCAGGAGGACTCAACTGTGAGAGTATGGGGGTGCTTGAGTGCACAAAATTAAATAATGGATGGTGCTTACATGCGGAGAAATAATTCGCTGACAAGCGGTGTTCGAGGCAGTGTAAGGAGATCTTAAACTCGGCTCACCCATAAAGCTTCCCAGAGTGTTAGCTCACAGAAGTATAGAAGAGCCGGCACTCATCACCAAACTAAACTGATAGTGAAGGGGAGTGTGAAGGGCAAACAAAGGTGCCGCACTAATGCAGACTCAAAAAAAAGGGGCAAGTAAACGAAAAGGAGAAATGAAAAGAATATACACAGCAGTGAGTTGCAACACTAAAGTGAAAGGTTCAGCCTATGTGGTCTTGGTTTCGCTTTAATTAAAAGTGAAACCCTTTTATTACCTTACCCTTTTATTATCAGTCCCCTTATTTCTTTATTAATGCTATCTTCTTCTTTTAAAAATGGCACACAAATATGGTTATCGGTGTGGCGAAACACTGATGGGTTTACTTTAAGCAGGTAGTGTTGAGGTGGCGTGAACAGGAATCAAACTCAGCTCATCTGTATGACTTCCCAGAGCTTAGCTCACTGTGCTTTTGGAAAGGTGTGCTTCATGTTTAATGTTTTATTATTATTTTAATATTTATTTTAGTTTATTTATTATTATATTTTAAGGAACAGCTGGACAGAAAGTAGACTTGAGGTATATTCAGCTTGATTGTTATTCAAAGGATATCTGAGATGATACATGTTTATTATCAGCCAGAAATCTGGACACCTATTACCATTGTCAGAAGGGAGTCATCAGTGTGATTACTGGATATTGCAGTACATATACGTCTCAGTGTAAATAACTGTAGATAACCATTTTTCTGTCTGATTGTGTGATGGCCTACCGCACCTTGCGAATACCCTCCTTAGAGTCCTCCACATTATTATCAGCTCCTCCTGACTGGTTGATCATCCTCCACATCTGCGAGTACATGGGATCTCGCTCAAAAGGGTTCATGCCTTTACTGCGCAGCTGGTCGTACACAGCAGAGTCCAGGACAGTGCCGTATGGTAGCTCCGTCTGCTTGGACAGGTCCTGGAGTGACCTGTAAAAAAAACACACACCACTGAGCACACACAGTTGTTAAAGTATATTGTGAGTTGACTCTAAATATGATTACGATTAGAAGATTTATGTAAAGACTATATAAAAACTATTCTTGCATACCCAAAACACAGTTGTGTATGAATACACTTATTTGTTGTCATCTCACAGTACCCACATTTATGTGTGCCACACACAGGGTACACATTTTTATATCACACATTATGTTTATTATATCACAGTTTTCTTAGCTATCTAAGTTAATCTTTACACCAGTAACAGCTGGTGAGCTCACAGAGTAGCACTCAGTGCAAAACAAGATTCAATTCAATTTAAATATAAATTGGTGTCCACATCTTTACAAACATAAATTAAAATAAATGAATAAAAATTAAACAATTTAAAATCTATTTATTTATAAAGCACCTTTATAAAGAAAAAATAGTGAAAATACTGTAAAGTGGGTAAATCTGTAAAGAGGTGGAACTATGGTGTGGTGAGTAACAAGAAGAGTCTGGGTTTGATTTCTGGACCAAGCAGCCAGCATCTCTACGTGGAGTTTGCATATTTTCTTTGTCTCTGTGTGTCTCTGTTTCCTTTGAGTACTCTGGTTTTCTCCCACATCCAAAGACATGCATGCTAGGCTGATTGGTCACTCTAAATTGCCCGTAGGTGTGAGTGTGTGCCTGCTGACAAGACACTGGGATGCTCAGTCAATTTATCTACTCCCATAAAGCACCATGAGTACAACAAACACCTGACTCATCTGTCCAACCATTGTGAAGCGATGATGGCGATGTATGTAAATAGTAGAGAAATATCACTTTATACCTGTTCTCAACTTTTTGTCAATCATGTTATGATGAGGGAAAAAAACCCAGAAAATTGTAATCTGTTGTCATTGCCTTAAGGATGTGACTTCATTTCATTACAAAGAAGAATGCAACGAATGGTAAGCCAGCTCCTTTTCTGACAGGTTTAAAGCATGTTTTTGTGCACTTGACACATCGGGACAAACGGAAAAAAAACTGCACAGAAAAAAGTAAAATATTTGTAAAAGTAAAATATATATAAATATGTTATTAAAATATTTGTTGAATAAATAAGTAGCCCAGTTAAGTGTTTCATCATATTGCTAGCTGTTGCAGATTTAGCATGCCAGTTGTCAACCCTGGAGCCAATTCTATGACAAAAGTTTTGTTAATTTGAAAAAAAACCAAAACTTAAACTGAAAGTTCAAGTCTTGAGCTTAAACTTAATACAACAATTAATTAAAATAAAAATAAGTTTGTGAATTTTGATTCAGTTCTGGAATTCGTTTAATAAATAATTTATATTTTATTCAAGTGTATATTTTGATATTTGAGGTCTTTTTGTTTTCAGAGTCAGATCTTATTCTTTTAGAGTTTCAAAGAGAGCTTATTTTTTTCGGATTCAGATCTTTTTTTCACTTTCAGATCTTTTTTTTTCACTTTCAGATCGTATATTTTCAGTTTCAGACTTTTGACCCTGATCTGTGTTGGGGGGCTGGGCATTAACTGAGAGGGGCGTGGTACAATGAGTGACAGCATAACAAAAAAAAAGTTGAGGGCCTTCCTAAGGACCTCAAGTGCGTTGAAGAAAGATATTCAACCTACTAAAAAAACTACTGGGCCAGAAGTGAAGCAGCCACCTTGCTTGCTCTTTAGAGGAGATCAGAGGAGATCATCATCTCCATGCCATCTTCAGTGACACCCTGAGGGACCACGAACTTGGACCTTGTAGAGAACTGGTGGCATTGCCAGAACCAGAGAACCAATTTATAAGCAATGAACCCACCCTGAATGAGGTGGAAGAAGTTGTCAGAGCTGCAAGATACAGCTCTGCTCCCGGTCCCAGCAGTGTCCCCTATACAGTCTACAAACTGTGCTGCAACTGATCTGGCAGGCAAAAGAGAGCAAAGTAAACCTGGTAGCTCTCTGGCTGGACTTGACCAACGCCTACAGATCTATTTCACACAAGCTCGTCGAAACAGCAATGGCCAGACACCACGGTCTCGATAGTGGACTATTACGACAATTTCAGCATGTGAGTATCTTCAGGCCAAGTAACATCTACTAGGCATCGCCATGAGAGGGGGGAATTACTAGCTGCACCAGTAGGGTACACCAGGAAGAGGCTGTAACCCTCTTCTCACTGGCCATGAACTGGATCATTAAGTCTGCCGCAGTGAAAACCCCCCATATGGGCCTTTATGAATGACCTAACACTGATGATGACATCTGTTCCAGGGTGCAAGTGGCTCCTTCAGGGGCTTGAATGGCTCATCTGCTGGGCAAGGATGAGCTTCAAGCCTGCTAAGTCCAGGTCTCTGGTCCTGACAAGGGGGGAAAAGTGTCTGACTGGCTATGCTTTGCCCTGGGAGAGACCATGATTCCATCAGTGACCAAGCACTGTTTTTACTGTTAAGCCATTTGTTGCTTTTTTAAAATTTCTAAATTGTGAAAGTTGATTGTACCTTAAAAGCTTTGAATGCAGAAAAAAAAGTTATTTGTCTGTCAGAACCTTTAAAAGTGACTTCACTGACATTTAATGCCTTAATACCCAACAAGGTCAACCCTGTTAACACTGTGTCAACCCTGTTTATCCCTGTTATTTACAAATATTTAAGAAAGTAAAATAGTTTACCAAGATAACCTAAATTATTTGTGTAGCAATATGTGTACCAATTGTGTACTGAATATACAGGTTTTTCTGAATGTGGTAATAATGCCCTGTGTTCTTGTATGGATTTTTTTTGACATTATGGATTTTAACTTGCTATTTTGAGTGTATTAGTTAACCATTCACATATTAAAGTCATCTTATAGTAAATTCACATGCGCAACCAAGGCAGTAATTTATACAGTTTTAGCTGAATTGTACTATTGTATTATTTCTCCTCTCTTAATGGGTAACACTATGGTTTATCTGTGCAAATTATTATGTGTGCAATAATTCACAAGTGCAGTAATAATTTGAACTGGTTATTCGATATGTTCCATATTTATCATATCAGCCACTTTTAATGTAAATATTGAATTTTTATTTAATTTCCCATTCATTTCTCTTTATTTTAAATTATTAAAGTGTTTATTCTTTATATAAAAGGGTGCAAATGTAACAAGTGTAATTTCCCTCTGGGATCAGTAATGTATTTCTGATTCTGATTAAAGCAAAGCCCTTCATAGTAAGATATGATTTCTTGCTGGATTTGATCTTACAAACATTTGGTAAAGATTTAATAGAGCAACATTTCTTCTTGGCGCTAAAGCCCAGGTCTCCTCACAGTCTAGGCATGCCCCTGCCTCCTTATACTATACTTACCATCCACTTTATTAGGAACACTCGTACATCTGCCCGAGGAGATTAGAGCAGAGCATCCGGGAATCTTTGCCCTTGAATAATGTCCCTGTACTCTTTTTTGTTGGAAGCAGCCCTCTAATTTGATCTGTCTAATGAATGTCTCTACTGTTATCGAATTAATTAACATGCTAAACAGGGGTTTACTGTTTTCATCATCTCTACAGATGGACTAAAGCCACAGATCTCCTTGTTTACTGGCCTTTAATCTTAGGGGAAGTAAATAATTTTGCAAACTGTTTTCCCAAAAGGGGTGTGGTTGTTTAATAAAAGTATGTAACACATGCCTGCTCTCATCCATGACGTGAAACAGAATGGGGGACAAATTATTCCTCTAGAATGAACATTATCCTGTGATTTGAAAAGAACCACTAAGAGATATTCTGTACTCGTTCTTTAATCTGTCAAGAGTGGAATGAGGTAAATCACCAAATGGAGGCACTTTGCTGTAGAATCTATTTGGCTGAACAATGTAAATGACTTTCCCTTACTTAAAATTTGAGAAGACTTCTTGCTTTTGTTACTCAGCAGGCAAATCTGTAGCATTATGCAGCATGTCATTCAGCACACTACAATCAGCACAACTGAGGCCTATTTAACTCCCCCGCTCCTACAAAAAAGACTCCTAATAAAAAGTCAAAACAAACAAAAAAATCCTTCTCAAGTCAGACCTCACACTCAAATGCCATTTAATCTGCCAATAGGTTGTTGATTGGACCAAGCCCAGTCACTAAAAAGCACATATATTCTTTTGCATTAGTGCTCCAATCAGTGCCTTGCAACTGAAATACTAAACAGAATCTCTTAAAGTAGACTGTTAGCACAAAAAAAACCCCAAATATGCTTTTAGGGGCAAATATCAGAAAAGCGGGTTGTGAAACGTTAATGCAAAAAACTGCACACTATAATTTACACCTCAGGAATAACTACACATTTAAACCTGACTTCCAACAAAAATTCCAGCAAAAATTCCAACAAGGCATTGTGAAAAGCTGGTAGAAGACCAAAGTGTGTGATACCAGTTATGGGAGCAAATACTAACAATGTGTACTTAAACTTATTACCTGCCAAAAATATGATACAGTAAACAAACGGTGAAATAAATCTGTTTCTTGGCTGTTATTTTGAAATGACCTATTATAATTATTCTCATATAATTATGTTGACTGACCACCCCACCGGAACAGGATTTTTGTTTAGGAAACTAATAACACATCATACCTTTAAGAGGGAAAAACATCTGCCTTCTTGTATTATAATAGAGTAAACTTACTTAACATAGGAAAAATGAAATGTTTTCCAGATAGCAAATGAGTCATGGCCCAGATCTGGCCCACACTTCATCCAGCCCACATACCGCAGTGGAATGATTCGGGTACCTGAACTACCGAAAAAATATGATGGGCTTACAGGAGTAGTAATGCAAATTATTACTGGCCCAAAACATCCACATTATAACAGTTGGGCCAGTTTTGGCCCACAACACACTTCATATTGTCATAACTGGCCCATAAGTGTCTTAACTGGGCTATATTTGGCCCAGAATCGTCTGTTGTCTGGGTTGGGGTTTGAATGTCTTTAGCCTACAATAAGTCAAATTGTGGCTTCAATTGTTTATCTAGCACAACTGTCTGACACTTTTATGAAACAACAATACATAAATAATATATAAACTAAAAGTAAGGTCTAGAGCTATAAAGGGCTAAAAAAAAAAGAAAACTGTATACTGCACACTATGGGATGGCATTGAAGGCCAATATTAAATACATAAATATGGTACTTTTTAATTTATTCATCGAAATGGTTGCTGTAAATTCCCGGGAAAGAAGGATGAGACAGCATATTAATCAGAGAGATTCCTTATCTCAAGGACAGAGTTTTAAATAGATATGAAATTAATAAAGAACTTTGAGTGAGCTATGAATGTAGCAGTTTAGTGGCCTGTACACAGAACAGGCACAGTATCTACATAGACCATTGAATTAATCAAACATTGTCATGATTTTATTAATTTGCTAAATCAAAACAATGAAAAGCAATGAACAGCCTATATCCCACATCTATATAACCACTGCATGACCTGATATAGTGTTTAATACCCACACACAGAAATAACAGTACAATACAATGTGCTTTTTTTATTTTAATTACGGAACACTGCCAAGAAATGAGACCATATTGTTAAAATTGTTAGGATATTTTTTTCATCCCACCCACTTTCTAAGCCTCTTACCCTACTCTTTGGTGGTGGAGAGTGCTGGAGTCCACTCACTGGTCAGAGGGCAGGGAAACATCCTGCACGGCTCACCAGTCCATCATGGGGCAGATACACAGAAACAACCATTCCCTAACAACTAGGGGCAATTTTGTACTTCTAATTTTCCTTTACTCTATGTCTTTGAAGTGTGTAAGGACACCCATACAGAGAGAGAAAAAAAAACAAGCAAAGAAACATAAGGATGCCGACTGCCTGGCCCTGACCCTTCTTGCTATGAGGTAACCTGCTGCACCACCATACCACATAAGTCAGGACTATTATATACTTATTATTAGTCTTTATTTCTATTTGTTTATTTTTAATGTGTGTCTTGCTTTTATGCTTCATCATCTTACAGTTTACAGACATTAAAAACAGAGATTTGCTTCTTTCGTTTGATTTTCCTATACACAAGGCAGATGCTTGTGTATAAAGTCAATTTAGACTGTATTAAAAAAAACAGTCTTGTACAACTCAAGAACAAAATGTCAACTATATTTAAGAACTTTTAATAATATGTCAAAAAAACAGACCTAATCACTTGAAAATGCTGGTTCTGAAACAGATAAATGTTCCTGCATAAACACTAATGTACTTGTTAGAGTCTCCAACTTATATTGGCAAATAATAGAGCCTATCCAGCTGGTAATCAGACTCCAGTCACAACACAAATATATCTAATTATGAGATCTGAGTGACTTTTTCTTCCCCTTTCATAAACATTTGAATGATTCCTGACAGGCATGGATCGTCTCTCACTTTTAAACACAACAGACCCATGGGTGTGGAGTTTAGGCTGTAATTAAGACTGTAATGACCCCATCACTGTCTACACATTAACAGATAATGCATTTAAATTTATGGAAATCCTAATTAGCTGGATAGAAGAAGAACCAAGTGATCTAAGCACATGCTCATTAAAGACAATCTAATGCAAGCGAAAATAAACAAAGTAAGGAAAAACATTCTCCATGTTCATTTCCCTACTCGCCCTCCCTCGTACTTAGCTGTTTAGTAATATAAAATATTACTCAAGCACAATTAACTCTATCACTACTAGGCACTGTGGAATATGATTAGTCTAATAACTGAGCTCGATTAGGGATCTTAATGATAGAAGAAGGAACAAGTCCTAAAGCTATGTAAAGTATATAAATTATATATATATATATATATATATATGCACAGATGTGATTTCTGTTGTGTGCCCTCAAGCACTACTCTCTGTGAGTTACCTGTGTATGGATGTATGTGATCAACCATAACTCATAGATCTAATTTATTATTTATTTATTTATAATGGTCACATGCCTTGGGAAAGTACACATATACAGATATACTAATACTCACATTTAAATACAAAACTTTGATTCCTTTTCCATGAAGCTGTAGGAGAATGACCAGAGTGGTGTTTGGGTCTCCTTTGTTTCCTACTCCTGAAGCCCTGCTTAACTGCTTTATTTGTGTATGATACTGTACATGCCTGTGTTTGCATGTGTGTATCTTGGGAGACATAGATACAATTAGCTGATTATTTAGACTTCTCTAGTGGGTGGGCATTGGTGTCTCATCAGTTAAGCTAGAAGACACTGGCCAGGGCTCAATGGATAAGGATCTAGGTTACTTTTAGAAGGTTGGGGTTTAAGGTACCTAGTACCACTAGACTGTCACTGTTGGGACTTTGAGCAAGATTTTTAAGCCTCTTTGTTCCAGAGATGCTGTATCATGGCTGACCCTGTATTCTGACACCAACTTCTGAACAAGCTTGGATAAAAAAAACACTGTGCTCTAATGTATATGTGATAAATAAAGTCTTCCTCCTCTCATCTTCCCCATTTAAGGAGGCCGAGGAGTGTTACACCATAAGCAGAGTTTTCTTGATCCTGCTTGTCTTATTCAGCTCAAATCTAATACATCATGTGGCAGTAAAGTTTTCCATCTGGATCCAGTGCAATTGTATCGGGTATACAGAATTATTTCTTTTCCTCCCTTTAGGAGACAAGAGGCGAATTGATACAAGTTTGCTCAAGCCTAGATAATAGTATTGCCAAGAAATTGAGGCAAGAGAAAAAACAATTCTGATATAATTTTCCCCTAATACAAAAATGCAATGAAGGTCTCAAAGGTAAGTGCAGGGCTGAGTTAATAGAAACATTATTGCAGACACTTACTGGATGGAGTTTTCAATGCGGGAGATGGTGAGGAAGGCAGCTAGATTAGCTGTGTAGGAGGAAATGACAATCAAAGCAAACAGCCACCAAACACCCATCATCAACCTTGTGGCCAGTGTGGTGTAGGGTACCTCTCCACCTACATAGAGAAACAGAGATAGATAGATAGAAAGAGAGAGGGGGGGGGAAGAGAGAGAGAAAGAGTTTATCTCTTGGTATATATTGACCAGGGGCAAGGTGCACAATGGGTCAAGAGTAAAGACACATTCAGCAAAAAGCGGTTCAGTAAGTTAAAAGAGAGCATAAGTTCACTATTTAGTGGGTTAAAGGTCAGGTTTTCTTTTATATGTATATACACTGCTCAAAAAAATAAAGGGAACACAAAAATAACACATGCTAGATCTGAATGAATGAAATATTCTCATTGAATACGTTGTTCTGTACAAAGTTGAATGTGCTGACAACAAAATCAC
>JAOVVF010000031.1:2620187-2631651 GCA_028565595.1 Duopalatinus emarginatus | reverse complement strand
ACACACAGTGGTATATGAAGTGCTTCTGGGTGCTCTAGAACAGCAGCTTGTTTGCAGCAAACATGGTCCCTTGGTGCATTTTTGCTGCATGTCTTCCTGCACACTGTCCTATCCGTTTGTTGAGGTAAAATTGAGTTATTTAGAGTTTTTCATTTTGAACAGAGCGAAACTTTGCAATTTCTGCAGTAATATGACAGCCACTTTTCAGAGGAGTGTTTTACCAACTCACAGCTAGAAACTCTTTCTACCTCAGTCAATGTGATTCCATATGGGTTTCTCCATCAGTAAGATTAACTGATATCATTAAATTGAATAATTATAAACATACAACTAAGATACTCCAGAAGCCTCATGGTGATGACCCTGCAGCTCTCCGACAAATTTACAGCATTGTCCCTGTTGCATTCCTTGTTAAAGTGGACAGATATGGATGAAGCCCACTGTAAATATCAGGTAAAAAAAACCTGCTTTCCTTAACTATTCCTTAGTTATTTAGTGAATGGGCTAATCTATCGTCTGTAATTGAAGTATGGTTCAATTCAGTGGGGTGTGGCTGTTATGGCTACTGGTTTTTGTGTAATCCAGACAACTTCAATAGAACAGAATTGCAAATTTAAAGAACAGAAAGAACAGAATTGCAAATTTCAATATATATATATATATATATATATATATATATATTTAATGAATAAATTGTAAAATTGCCAATATATCTTGTTTTTTCAAACTTTAATCATCCAGTTCACTAAGCGAGTCAATGGCAGAATAAGCTGTTTGGCAATGGCAAAAAAGATTTGGCAAATTTTTCATGGGCGTAACCTATATATTCAGCTCTGCTGCTCATCCCACAAATGGAGGTTCCTTACAATTGCACCATTTAAAAGGGAAATTAACAGGCTTTCCAACGGTATAGGATTTATTGCCAATAAACATTGTTACAATGAAGAAATAATCTACCAAACACATTTCCTTACTTTTTGTAATATAATATCAATAAAAAAAAAAACATTTAAAAATTTTTTTAGATTAAACTAAAAATTATAATATCAAATTAACTGATACAGTACACAGTGAAATGAAACAATGTTCCTCCAGGACCAAGGTGCTACGTAGAACAATAAACTACACAATACAACGTAAAGTGCACGAGTGCTGAACCATGTGCAATGATGCCAGATGATTTACAATAAATACACAAGACAAAATACAACAGTAGAAGCAGTAAGGTGCAGTTATGTCCATTTCCTGTAAACATAAACATACTGTTTTTAGCAGCAGTATTGTCCATTTTTGGTAGAAATGAGAACATTTGTACACTTTCCTTTGTGTAGACAGATTGTTTTGTTTTGTATGTTTAGGATTGTGTGTGTGTGTGTGTGTGTGTGTGTTTAGTCTAGTCACTAGACTGTAATTATGAAAAGAAAAATACACATAATATATGATACCGTGATAAACACAGTATCTCATAAAAGTATATTATGTCAGTCTACCTTGACTACTGATTATAGTCATTCCTAATTAGCAGTGCTTATTTTAATACATGTATTTTCCTTCTTTGCAACTGTAGTCTTTGCTGGAGCAGCATTAATTTTTTTTTCTGGAATGGTGCCAGTTCCTGAACCTTGGTGTGAGTGTCTGCATGCATGAATACATGTGTGTATGGGACTGAAATTTATTCAAGCCATCGAGTATCCCATTATAAAGCTAGCTGGCACCTAATACCATCAATTTGCATACAGTTTACAATTCAGAAGCATGGCCTTACCTCTAAGCCTCTATCTTACCAAGCAGCCACCCTGGAGCTCTTAGCATTATAAATAATCTAAATAAAAATAAATAAACACCAAGGTGTGCCTCAGAACATATTTCGTAAGCTTCCGTTTGGTGGATGGGAATGTAGCAGGCTTCAGGCATGCAAGAGAAAGACGAGGGAGGAAGGGAGGGAGGGAAAGTGAGAGGGAGTAAGAGGAAGAGAAAGAAAGAGAGACAGGCTGTGGGAGATGGGATACATGGGAACAAAAAAAAGTGACTGCAGTGTGTATCATCTGTGAACACAATCTAGCCTTGGGCTCTAATCATTTTCATGGCTAAGCCTGTACATTCAAGAAATAAATCTCTTCACCACTAAAGCTTGAATACAGAGCAAGCAAACACATTTTTCATGCAATTATGTCAATTTGAAGTGCAATAACAATTACGACTGTTTAACGTGAATGAACACCTTATCATCCAGTGCTGAGGAATGAGGCTGAATGCTCATTTCACTGAGCTGAGCTGTTCTGTGCAAAACGTTTTAGAAAGGTCATACAGCAGCTCGATATGTACAGGAGAAACAACATGAACATCATGCACAAGCTTACTCTCCTTATATCACTGGCTAAAATCTACAAAGCTACACTGTTACTGCCTCTTTCACAGGATTAATATGCATTTTGCTCCTGTATAAAGCAAATTATATTCTGAAGATAGCCTGCAGAAAGAGATGATATCTCAGGAAATCCATTCAGAAACATATCATGGCCAGTCCACTGTGGTTTGCGAGACTCAGATAACATTGAACCGACTAAGCCCATGTCACAGTCAGGTGATACAGCTTCTTCTCAATAAAATGAATAAGACATTCACTCACATTCCGTACAACAACTCCTTCCCAATGGCAATGCCTGTTCACTCTGAACACCATATGCATATTCATGCAGGCTTGACAATGACAGACATCCTCCCCATGACGAGATCTATAGAAAGGAGCGCGGCAGCTCATGCCACGTCAGACAATTGTAATACACCAGGCCCAAAGTATCATCTTTGTGCTGTTCACTTGTCACGATGTGATGCACACTGACATCTTGCTGCTATCAAAACATCCAGAGGGTGCAGGAATGGAAAAAACATGTATTTTTGAAGGAGTAGAGAGTTTTGTTAAACACATTTTTTTTTACTGCCCTGACAAGAGGCAGAATATTACAAAGAGATCCAATTAGATTTAAATTCATGCTCCAAAGTGATTATTTTAGTCTGGATATTTGAAGATTTTCATGTATTATGCTCCTATTATGCACATGTAAGCTGTCTAAATCATTTATCATTCAATCAATCATTTTCTATAGAGATTGTAGATGTAATCGGAAAATTAACTTCAGTTGCATTTCTCCCTCAACTTTTAGTTATTCAAATGTAGAGCTTCCACAAAGGTGACAATAAGTGTGCATGCAATTCACAGTACAGTGCACTTGAGATAATTTAAATTTGCCATTATGTGTATTCCATACAGCTTTATCAGCAACCGATGTATTCTTTGATTTTGTCCATTGAGTTCTCTAAATCTTTTTCACAGATATACAGGTTATGTAAATAAAGTTAACTAGATTGGCACTTAGGTTGGTAAATTGATAGATAGGTAGGAGGATAATTTAATAATCATACTGTCTACCAAAATCCCAAACGCCGCTTCCCATGCATCTACCGCACACCCCCATCATAGCGGAACCAAAATCTGAGAATTTCTGAGTTGTATTTACAGTAGAGTTATGAAGTTAGCAGAAACGGAAAACCTTCATTGCGTTATGGGGCACTTATGTATTGCTCACCCTTTTCCCTAATGTACACTTCTGTAGCCTCACAGAGTAAGGTCTGCTAACTCAGATAGTCTTTGATCCATGCAATCCTCAAGGCACCTGCATTCACCCTGTTGCTTTGCTTGCACTGCTGGCTAGATAGTGTTGAATCCACTGGAAAAGCATGACTACACAATCCACACACTGTTACCAGTAAATCTTATACAACATATACAGCAGATCCCTGCTTATACAAAAACAGCAGGCAGTCCAATGATGGATTAACCAGTGGACTGAGATGGACTAAAACCACCCTATTAATCATCTTTGCTTCATAGGTCAGTGGCATTAGTTTGAGGCCTGTTGGTTCTCTCAGTTGATATTGGCAGTACAGTAAAGCAGCTAGAGCACTGTAGACAACTGGTTAGTACAAATTATCAGTGCTGACACAAAGGTTATTATCTGTGAGCTGGATTAAGTCGGTTTAGCAACTCTGATAGTGACTGCTGTTGCTGTGGTGTTTTGTGACCAGTATTTTACTTTGTTTAGTCCTAGCTGTACTGGACAAGTGTATCTACACATAATTTACACCCTCTACATTATATAGATCACTGCATCATCCACACCAACATGGGGTTGACAGACAAACTTTGGGGGGCCCAATGATGGATTACCCAAAGGCACTTAAGTCAACCAAGGCCAGCATATAAAGCTTTTTTATAAAAGAAGATGTATGTGCTACCGGTTTGCGATTACTGTGCCATACAAGTTGTCCATTCTTTGCTTTAGAGACAAGGAACAATGTTTTCCACAATACAGGGGCTTTGTTAAACCATCAGTAATTGTTGGATGGTATAGCAGGGAAGCTGGATGGGGTCAGGAAGTCTGTACAGATGATGAAAGGCCTACTGACTGATCTCCCTCATACTGCTACAAACACATTATTCCTCAGAACTATCATTCTTATATAAAGGAGGCACTATGTTTCCTTTTACATGCTTCACCTCCTTCCAATCCTTCTTCCTAAAGGCTCTCTCATTCATAAGAACCTCAGGTTCTCCAGGGTTTGTTGTAGTAATAGCAATTCCATACAGAGAATCAAGGGTGAATAAATTGCTAGCTTTGGTGCCAAGGATAATCAGATTACATATACATATATCACACAGACTATTAATGTTTCATTTACATTTGCTGAGCAAACAAACAGCTTCAATAAGCTGTTAATATAACACAAGAGGATATTTTTAGGTGGTAGAGGCATTATGTTTTCAGGTTGTCCATGCATTTGTCTGTATGTCTGAGAATCTTGCTAGTGTGATATCTCAAGTATGAGTGGTGAAACATTTTCAGGATTTATAAGGAATTATCACTGAAACCAGCATATTAACTGTTTAGATTACAGAATTGATCCAAACAGGATTATAGTCAATTTTACTTGTTTTTATTGACTTTTTTTATATACAGTCACTTAACCAATAACCAGAGAAAGAACAAAAATGTCTCATTCATGGTAAATTTAGCAAAAGATAATTTTTTGGTATGTCTGTTTAAATGCATGGCTGTATTTCTTAGTGGTGAGAAATACCTCAGTGTACTGCACATGTAAAACAAGCTTGTGGTCAAGTTGTTGGTAGAAGTTAGTTTTAGTAAGTGTCAGAAATTCTCAAAGATGTTTTGCAGGAAGTATAAAAACGGTTCATAATTCAAAAGAGTGCAACCACAACACTGTCAGCTTGTATTAAACAATGCATTGAGTGAAAATAAAGGCAAACTCTAATAACATGAACCTGTAATGAAAGAATGTATGAGAAACTACTGTATGTCTACCTTAAGAAGATACAAAATTATATCATCATCATTTGACATCTTAATTTAAATTTTGTTCTTAATTTAATGTACTTATGTAAGGCAACTGAACCTCATGAAACTTTGCAGCATGTTGGACCTTTGAGTCTCTGAGTCCCAGTCCTTGTGATTCCAGGTTGCTACAAGACACTAGCCTTGTACAGTAGTATCAATTCAAGATTACATTTTCTTCACTACTGTTGCATATGCAGCTTTCCATATTACTGTCTAGAAGAATGGATGCTTTTTCATCCAATACAGGTGGGTTTGGAAATAACAACACTGTTTCCAGCAATAGAGAATTTTTAGATCCTTATCCCTTTTTAACCGGAGAGGAGATACATTATGCACAGCTATATTACAAATGTATTTCTGGAGCAATCCAATGCATATTTAAGACTGTAAATACAGTCTTCCTACCTACACGCACAGATAGCACTGATAGTTATTGAAAGGCTCTCAGAAGAAAACAGCTTTGTTTACGAATAAGAAGAATGTTGGATTTAACCCCCACCTCCAGTTCAAGCATATTGTACCATACAGAGGATGCCAACAAATCATCTCTCATAGAGAAGCTATATAGGGAAACATCAATTTCCTTACTTCTTTTGATACCCTAAGCAACATAATGAAATCTCCTCCCTTTGGAGAACAAAATGGCTGATTCAGCAGATCCTTTCCACCTGAGTTGCTGGTTTGATTCTCATTTGGATCTTCTCATTCAATATATACACAGGACAATATAATTTGAGTGATTGTAATAATGAGAAAAAAATTGCTTTTCTTTTCCAAGTTAAGATGAGACGGATGTTATTGCTTTTAATATAAATGAGTTGGATGATAATTTATAAGCAAAATCCCCAAAACAGATAAACAGGGTTGTGTAAGTTTGTCCACTGTCAAATGCATATGCTATATCCATATTGTATATGAGTATACATAATATACTTATTATCTGTCTCTCTTTTGCACAACTCAGCTAAGTGCCATGAGTTTCTTCTTGTAAAACTTTAAAAAGTATCTATAAGATATCAGTCTTGGTATATGATGTCTTTAAGGATTTGAAGACACTCAGAGCTTAGCACACAGCAATCTGTTCCAGCATCTGGTGTTGTTGCCTAGACTGTTTTCCCACCCCCACTCAATGTTATTGCACATGATGGAACCATTAAAGTATAGACCTACCTCTGGACGTTTTTGTTGATATATAAAAGCATTAACTGATGATAATATTGCAGCCAGCAATGCACTGCATTCCATTAATAGAAACCTTACATGTCTATTATGTTATTTTTTTGTACTACTTAATTTATATATACTAGCCTTCTTTATAGGTAGGTTTACACAGATGACTGCAAGCCATTTTATCTCACTAATCTAGCTTGTCAACTTCAACATAAGCCTTGGAAGTCACTCAGATCACGCTAATATGCTGCTATGCTATCTATGGGCTGAATTGACAGGCACTGACAGGCACAAAGTATTATGTAGGAGTATATATTGTTATTACATTACAAGGTGCAATAACAATATAAACTCCTACATAATAACCTGTATGTCTGTGTTAGTGTTAAGCTTGACTCATATTAGTTGACAGTGTATATTTATTTTTAATCCTTGTACCGCAAGTGTTACCTTTTCACCAAATTCACACATTTAATGCTAGACAATAAAGTACCATAAATGAGCATAGAAGCATAGCAGAGCCTAATGTCTAATGTGTGGCATAGTAATCTGTGTTGTGTGTGAATCAAGTGTTGGAGTGTTAGTTTAATAAACACTGGCTCAGTGCAATAGTTTTTCTTTGGTGCTTGTGTGAAATTGGGGGTATATATGACATATCTCCTTTATATTATTATCTAAGCTACTCCTGGGTCACAGGGTATGATGGAGTCTATAGCAGTGGTCAATGGATAGATGGCAGAACCTGGACAGGTTGACATCGCAGGGCAAATACAGGCAAACCCATTCACTCACACCTAGGGGCAATTTAGTATCTGCAATTCAGATGACAGCATTTCTTTGGATTATGGGAGAAAACTGAAGCTCGCAGAGGAAACCCACACAGACCTCGCAAAAACCAAACTTTATACAGAAAGAATCCTGATCACCCAATCTAGGAATTGAACTGAGGCCCTTCTTGCTCACAGCAACTGCTTTACCCACTGCTACCCCATAGCACCCTACAAAATGTTTGAAAATTCCATAATGACTGACCAACAATACTGCTAAATTGTACCCAACAAAGATTTCTAACCCTTAAACATCCACCTACATGGTATAATGTATAGTATAATGTACAATGGTAAGAGCAGAGTCACTCTTAAATACACAGAGAAGCACATTTTCTGTCTATGTGTAATGCAAGATTTCAAGGTTAGGAGATTCTGTACATTATTTGGCTTGTCCACTGGAGCTATAATAGAGCAAGTTTGGTTAGAAACAACAAGAGCAAAGCTTTACTGACTTCATCACTGCTCTCTCTCACTGCAATCACAACACACTTGGCTCAAGTTGCTCTTTCAACAGTCTGTTAATATTTAATTCAAGCCTTGTCACTGTCAATTTCTCATTTTATTTTCGATTGTGACTCCATTAACATAGTAGATGCTGTGACATGACTTCTAAAAATTCCTAAAAAGGACCTTGTTTTGACTTACATTTTCTGATAATTGTACTGTGACCGTGTAGATATTTACGTATCCTCAAAGAGTCATTTTGTATTGGCAGTGCTAAATGAACTATAAATCCAACAGGCTACGGTTACTGCAGGCAGTCGTAGCTCTGCACAGTTAACAAGTGTAAAATAAGCACGTATAGTCTATTTTATAGTACAAGATGTTGACACATAGCTAGTAAGCCAATCCTAGACCTAGCAGCTTGCAGCAAGAGTATTAATTTTAATATTACAATTTTACAATATTACAATTTTGCAGAACATATTCAATAAAGTGTGACAAGGTGACTAAAACTGCTTTTGTATTGTAGACATAAACACCAATATTGAGTAAATTCTCCTGCCAGTAGAATGGTGACATGAATGAAAGCGTGAATGACATAGTAGCAGAATCCAGCAGTCTATACAAAGTCAGCAATTCATTATTTAGAAATTACAGAACTCCGATTAGCCGATCAGATATAAGCATTCCACACGGTAATTTGTAGTCATCCAATGAAACTGCATTAGTTACAGCCAGCCTCAACAAAGACCTGCATATGAATGTAGATGAAATAGACTTGCAAGCAATCAAAGACAAATGTGGACACAAATGGAAACATAGATTATGATGCATAATATTCTGGATGAGACGTCTGCTGGAAAATAATGTAATGAATGTACAAGCAGGGTGCGAATTATACAATGACAATTGGGGGCGAGAAGGGGGGGGTCAAGTATTTCTTCAGGGTGTAAAATCAGTACAGGTGCTTCAGTGAACTGAAGTCTTGCAATCCTTACAGTGTCTTGCTAGCTTACTGTAATGTCTAGCACATACCACATGACAACCTCTGTAGTCAGGGGTCATAAACAATATATTATAGAGCAAAATTACCAGCTACTCAATCCCACAACAACACACAATACTGAACTGTAGTCCTTTACGATAATTAATTACTGAATAAAGTCATCAGGTTACCCCCAACGCCGACAACTTGTGCACCTTAGTGAAGTCATGTGACCAATAATTAACACAAGACAGGCAGATGAGTAATATTTAATATTATAGGTTCGACGTATATATAAATGTTTTCACCCCTCCAAAGTATTGTATTTACCCCATATACAATAAAATATGAAAGCCCATTTTTCATAATATGAAAAATGCTATTTGTGAACCTTTCCAGAAAATGGTCTCTGATTCCACACCACTTAATATTACTGATTTTAGCACTCAGAAAGAGCTGCATTTGAATAATTAAATTAACATATGGCACAGGCAACACACATACACGTGAATATGCTGACGGAGCACACTATAAGTAACATGACAATTATTCACTAAACATTTTTTTCATGCTATTAATTTCACCATAAGTGTCACTTGGTGATTAATGATCAGGATTTTGATCAAACTGATTGTTGTGTTTCTGTGGGCAGTTATGGATTGAAGTGCATGTACTTTGAAAAATACATTTAACATTTCCTCTGCCCTAAGGAGAGAGAAAAATATTTTTACAAATCTTTTTTCTTGGCTGCTATGACTTTCTAATGTGTGACATGGTCTTGACAAAGCCTTCATAAGCATGAGACTTGAATTGACTGATTTGTTATTTGACTGTTGGGAAACATGCTATCATAAGCTTAAATACATTTCCTACACGTTTGTCAGAACATATCTGCTATCACAAGATATCTGTCAGAAGATATCAAAGTAAATAGTGCTGTTTAGGTGTCCCCTGAAAAGATGAACATGAGGAAAATGTTTCACTCAATTTATTCTCATGTACAGGATTGCAGTGCTGACTGAGTAGGACTACTTAAAAATGGTTGAAAATTATGGAAAATCTGTGTTGTTCTGTTTTATAAAAATGATATTGTATTTAGTTGACATTTATCCAATAATACTAAAAAGACATTTTAACTGATTGAGAAATTATGATAAAATATTTAAAAAGTACAACTGTTTTCCCAGAGTTCAAGCTATTTTCATGTGTTAATTATTAACCCATTAATAACATCCAGAATGATTCTTTTTAGGAGTAAATTAAATCTGTTAAACAATGTCAAATGTTTGGAGGTACATCAGCTTCAGTAAAAGCTAAGCAATAAATTTCCACAAAAGCTGCTATAGCTGCTAAAGCCGTGGCCTAGTGTTTAGGGAACTGGCCTCGTGACCGGAAGGTTGTGGGTTCGATCCCCACCCAGGGCAAGACATGACTGAGGTGCTCTTGAGACAATCACCTAACTCCCTAAATTGTTTACTTTACTTTATATACAAAACTTTCAACACAAGCCAAAAAATACATACTTGATACAATTTGCAACACACAAAGCCTTCTGTCCTTGAAGATTTTCCTATGTGTAAAACAAAATTAATAAAAAAATGTAATTAAACCAAATCATATGAAATCAAGCATACATTGATTCATTTGGTGAATTAATATGTATCAAACCTTTAACTGTATTGTTTTTGTAATGTATTGTAAAATCAGAAAAATTTAAATTTCCACTTCAAAAGGTGCAGGCTCTTTGCTGAAACCTAAAATAATGAGGGCTATAGAATGTGGCTGACCTCTCTCTTACAGAACTCCACATTTTTTAAACAATTACTGTTCAGAACTCAGACACAATCACAGTCTAGGCTATGAGCATATTTGTTTAATCAAGCATTCTGTTAATTTTTTTGTATTTTGTTTTGTCTGTTATTTAAAAGGGGCACATTGGCTCTGTATTCTCCTCTCTACCCTCTCTTTTCACCTCCCACTTGGTCGAGTGGATTAGTGCTGGCACTAAGAAGTTTTTTTCAGGAAACACAAACAATTAACCAAAGCTAAAGTCACACTCTTGACATAGGTCATTATATTAATAGAGTAAAAACAATGATCTGATCAACTGAGATTGTAGGCGATTTTACCACAGGTGGCCAGCATCATGAGGAGATGACTTAGGCAAAAAAGTCAATTTTGCCAAAAAATGCCATAGACAGTTATTTTAGGAAGTTGACGAGACATTTGCACAGATCAGCCAATCCTCTTTTTATCTGTTTCTTTCTAAATAAACAACTAGTCTTATATAACAATATATTTTATAGAAATTTAAATATATTATTCTAATGTCATGATAATGCCATTCAGGTTTCCCAGAGCAAACTCCAGCCTACAAACATGGCTGCTGCTGCCTCTAACTACCTCACATACCCTATACCAGGGGTGCCCAATTTGGGGCCAGCGGGCCAAGTTTGGCCCGGGCTCAATTTTTTTTGGCCTGCGCCATTTTTCCCCATCTGTACCCTTCTATGCCAGCCACTGGGAATTTCTGTCCCAACGACCCCCAATGGCCTGCAATTCACTTTCTGACCACAGTTTTATATGAGGGCACGAGGGGGGCGCTGTTGAGTTGCTGGCTC
>JAOVVF010000031.1:2588055-2607181 GCA_028565595.1 Duopalatinus emarginatus | reverse complement strand
ATCTCCACATCATTGCATTCAGTTTTTATTCACAATTTGTTTAGTGTCCCAACTTTTTTGGAATCCGGTTTGTACTATATATAAACACATGATGCATAAAAACTCTTCGTGAAGTCTTGCAAACTACCAGCTTGGTAATTTGTGTAATTTCGCATCTTTGTAATTTCATTGACTGCCTTATCATGCCCCGGACCATTGCCTGCCTTTGGATAGCTGATTCTGCCTTTGTTGTTTTCAAGCAACATTGTGACTATGAGAGTTGCACTCCTCTGGAAGTCTCTTTCAGATCTGAAATTGCCTCATTAATTGAGAACAAAGAACACATGCCAGAACCTCATTTAAATACCAGTTCCTTCTTCTCCTTGCATGTGACATCATTCTCATCATATTTGTTGCAAATCACCCGCAACACACTCACAAACTGCATTCACAATTGATCTAATTGCACATGCAAATTAGCACACTCTCTCTGGGATCTCAGTAAATCAGGCCCTGTGTGTTTTATGTGCCTTTGACATGTATGCAGATGTAGGAGCAAAACATGACAGGCAGACAAAGGAATGTACCCCTGTGTCTACGTGTGCACCCCTGGCAGTGTGTGTCACAAGTGTTTCACAGCACAGAGTATAAGCTTTGTACCAGTCTGACCTTCATGCTCTCAAGCACTTATAACATTCCACTGACAGTCTTAATCACCTTCCACCTCTCTCTCTCTCTCTCTCTCACTCTCTCTCGCTTTCTCTCCCCCTCTCTCTCTCTGTCTTGCTCTCTCCATATATTAGTGGAGACCAAAATTCCAAAAAGTACATTAAGCTGGTCTCAACAAGTAAAGGTTTTTCTTTTCTCAGTTGCTTTTTTAAGATATTTTTTCATTGCTGAGGTTAACACTATAGCTAGATGGTGGTGCAGACAGAGCCTTACTTAGGAGCATTACTAATAAGAATAAGACGACAAAACTTTGCAGCATAATCAATACATGGATAAAATCCAAAATCACAAACAAAATGCAGACCAAATTCAAAACCAGAATGACGATGCACAGAACTAAATACTTAGTCTACACTATGTGTAGATGATAATGTGATCAGCTTCTGTCGATGCTAGACAGTGTAGTCCATGACAGCCATAACTTCAGGCCACAGTGTGTTCTGGGAAACAACATTTCTTGTTGATTCCAGTGACCTATCAATTAAATGTTGCTTTTTATTAATGAGGCTGCATGTTTGTAGCTGCTTCAGAATGGAGTACCATAAAGGCAATGGATACATCTAGCTAAGAAATGTTTGTACACAACGATTACTCATTTAAAATAAGACTTATAATAAGACCTGTTTCCAAATGAGTCCATGTCCTGGCTGTTCCAAAACAAATTAATTCGGACACTGTGCTTTGAATAAAGGAAAAGCCACTATAAAAAGCTGCTGTGCTGACACAAATCTGCAGTTTATCATGATGGCGAGTATGCATTTAGACAAGCAGCATTTAGCAATAGGAAATAGCAATATTGTGGCACAAGTGATTCGCTGTATTCATTATTTGCTCTCACTCCTGCTGCCAATTTAAAGACCACATCAAAGCAGGTTTCACTTTTACCATATTCATCACTCATTTATTGTGCATTCATATTTTGCATCCTTTTGTCCAGCACATCTTTAATTGTAGCTCTCCTCTTCCTTTCAACTAATGGGTTAATTAGCTACTAACACAATGCCAATATCAATGATATTCATAATGTCTACATAATGAGTAGAAAATGAGAACCTATTAAATACAATACAAAAGGTTAAAACAGTTTTGTGCAGTTTATATAGTTGTGAGGTTCTCATTAATCCTGCAGTCAGAACTGCCTGCCTGAGGACTGACTAATCAATCAGGCTAATCCAGTAATATGCTGCTTAGCATTTAGCTGCTAGTTAGCTTGCTTGCTTCTGTGTTAATGACTCAGGGACTAGCAAAACAAAAAATGATTCCAAAGTAGTCCTTAATCACTTTGTGAACAAGAACATTTCTTGTGTAAGAGAAGAACATGAGAGCACTAAACAAAGCACTAATAAAAGTTATTTCTTTGGTTTAGGTAAGAATGGAGCCTGGGTAGTGTGCACTACGCAGGACATGACACAAAAAACGTTTGCTGTGGAAATCTCTCTGGTATTTTGGTCATAAATGACCGAATGTCATATTATTTATTACATTCGTCTGGCAATTTCAGCAGCTGCCTTTACAGGTAGACGTTCCAGGATCTCATCATCTCTCCATATTTTTTTACAGCAATCTTCATGTTCATCTTCAGATGTTTGTTTTCTGGTTTTATCAACACACCCACCGACTTACTATTAACTCTCAGCAGGACCGAATTGTCTACACTGACCTGCTGTATGGACACATGGCCTTACTCAGACATTACACAGACTTCTGCCAGGTATAAAAACCAGTCCAACTGTTTCAGACATTTGTGTTCTCACATTCATCTCTTCCAGGAAACTTCTACATAAGTTCAGGGTTGCAGTACATGTGTGAAAGCTGTTTGCATCATAGACTCAGAAACTTCAGTCATTTCTAAACTAATCTTCAATATGCATCTCCAGTTTACCCCAGAAGCCTGTTTGACTTGTAAACAACTGAACATGCAGATGATCCCAAAGATCCAAATGTGGAAGTAATTAAAGCAGGCACTTCAGTATGATGAAGATGTCCAAGGTAATGCTCTGGCAATAAAATTTCCATTGTTAATAAAAATCTACACTATAGAACAAAATCTTCCTTTGTCTGTGAAGGATGTAAAGACTCTATGGGGGAATATTTGCTGTGTATGCACATAAATAAAATATTTGGCTGCAAGCCGAAGTAAATGAGAAAGTGCAAAAAGGGAAAAAATCTAATATTTGTCTAATGTGTAAAACAAAAGTCTTCAATCTTGTCTACGAACTGCCAGTGTGGCTGCAGGCTTATATTGCAGCCGAACAGGGGGAGCACTTGATAGTTGATTGGAGTCCCAGATGAACTGATTAAACAAATAGAAACGGGTGTGACTCCTGCATGGTATGAATGAATGCCTGCAGCATTGTCAGTGTCATTACCTTTTGTGGATGACATTGAGGACCCTGATGTAAAGGTATATGCTAGCTTCCTGTACTCATGTGTGTGTTACTAAGAAACATCAACAATTCTGACAAAAACAAGTTTGGCAAAAAGTGTCTGAACCACAAACTTAAACATAACATGACATTTCAGGTGTCACTGAAGCACTGACCTGGAAGACTATTGTTTAAAAGACTAAAGAAATGAGAAAGAGACATGATGGCTCAAGAGAAAAGTGAGCCATCATTCCAGGCACATATTTTGCTCCCCAAACTCGTTTCAGAAAGAGAGGGGGCTTATTTGTCCAGAGCTCCATTAATAAAAAGATGAAAGAAAGAATCGGATAGAGAAATAGAGACACAAGTCATGAATACTTTTTCGTTCTATTTCTTTCGTCTACTGCGAGCCGACGAGTGATGGTGCTGCAGTGAATACCACATCTCGGCCATCACATCGATACTTTCCATCTGAACTGTTTTAGAGCACTTACAAATACAAAATCAATTCTCTTCCCTCCGGGACTTAGGGTGAAAAGCTGTAGATCAGGAATGGCAGAATCTACATCCATATATAAAGTGCTCTGTATAAGCTGTATGTGTGCAGTTTCACGGCTGTGTAAACATTAACCTGTCTTGGTGGTGTCGTTTTAAATTGGCTGCAATCAGTCTCCTTTTCAAGTTTCTCAAAGCCTGAACAAATTGCATCATTGTTTTGACTCAAGTTTACAGATGCATTAATGATTTGCATTTGTTGAACTGACTGCATTTTGAAAAAGACAAAAATTACAAGGCAAAGACTGATAGCTGCAGATATAAGACAGCAATTAGCATATATCATAAACATCATTATAATCATTAGTTGATGGAATCAGACAGTTTACTGATTTTTAGAGAAGCCACCCATGTTTGTTTTGCAAAATATAGCCTCCTGCTGCTCCACATCCGAAAATATTTTAATGAATAATTAGGTGCAACAATAAGGCTAACTGCATGTGCTGTTTCCAGCCTCTAGCTTCTTCTTTTTCTTTTTTGCTTCCTCATTACAAGCCATTTTTTACAGTATAATTTTTAGCAACAAACATTTCCTTTTTGTTTTAACATTTCCTCTCTCTCTGTATTGCTATTTCACATTTATTGAATGAACCCGACTGTGGCATAAACACAAGAGACAGCTAGGACGTTCTTAAAGTCAGCACACATTAAAAAAATGGGTCAGCAATCTATCACCAAACACCACTAAAGACAACAACACTTCTTAGCTAGCATGCAGGGGGTAAAAGGTGTTTCCAGTGCCTTTCAAACGACTTCAGATTTCCTGTTGTTAAGATGCTTGTAAGTATAATGCTATAACATATCAGCACAGGATTAAAAATAGAAAAACCATGTCTTTAATAGAGAGTTTCAGAACCATTTTGCATGTTATCTTGTTTAAAATTCTACTGTAGTGTTTTGCCATTTGGACATGTCTTATATTTTTACTTCATGATAAAATTATAATGAATTATTTGTTATAAACATCCCATCAGACATAAGGAGGAAGGTCACGGATACTGGATCTGACCCTACAATGCTGCACAGTTAATAAAACTCTGGATTACTTTTCATCTTCCAAAACAAAGCAATCCAACAACTGAAAACATCCACCCACCAAATGATACGCAAGCAGAACAAGGACGCCTACTCACCCTGCTGCACGAAGGAGCCGTAGACGAACCACATGGAGTTATAGAGCGTTGTAGAGGACACAGAGCCCATGGGCAGCCGTGGCGGGTTGAGCCAGTTGAGCAGGTAGACGAGCGTGCCTACAAGGATCACAGTGCCAGCAATGCATGCCCACAGGGAGAGGTCGAAGGGCGCCAAGCAGGCAAACATATCCACAGTGCGCTCGGCTTTCTTCAGCAGCACACCCACTGAGTAGTCCATGTAGCGTGTGGTGAAGTCCACTACGCTCTCTCGTTCCGGTGTGATGGTAAGTGCTGAGATCCCCACATCTGCTCTCTGAAGGAGCACAAACACACTGTAGCTGATGCACACAGCAGGAAAATGTACACAAAAGCCTTACATTAATACATACCTACCAATATTACACATACTTTAAATCTAGACTAAAACCAGTCAAACAAGGTAAGTGTCTCTAGATGCTTTATGTGCTTGTGTTGTATTCTGTCTATGGAAAGGAGTGAAAGAGAGAGAATGGTACTAGAGAGAACTACATACTGTACACTGTTATGATTATTATCATTTGAATGTCCCCTATGTCACATCAAGAGAAGTGCCAAGGCAAGGGACTTATTTTTCTTCCCTACAATAAATAACTCAATATCAGATTGAAAAGCAAACAAACAACCACGGGAGCCTATATTTTAGCTCAAGGCTATATTGGTTGCTGCTGAATGGAAATTGCATTTGCAGTGCTCAGATGCAAATCAGTATCCGCCTTTTTCCCCCTCCAGTTCTGGAACATTCCATGTTGTCAGGCATGCAGACAGGAAGAGCGGAGCTCTCTTTAGGGTCTGATAAGAGGCTGTGTCAAGAATCATTAGCCACCTGTGCATGTCTGAATGTCCATTTTCATTTGCAGTGAGACAGTGTTGAGCCTCACCTGGCTGACACTGTGAAAGGAGAAGAAGTGCTGGATGACCTCCATGTACGCACAGGGATGTAGTGCTGTCCACTTTCTGTACCTTTGTTAATATCTGTTCATGGCACAACCGGCACTGGCTAAATCAGATCTCTAATACGCTGTGTAGAAATAAAATAGCTAACTGTAAGTAGGTTTTATGGCTATTTATGTAAACATGGGTCTTGATTAATTTTGTATACTCCATTGTACAAAGCCGTTAAACCTGAGGCTATACAACACAAGCACAATGTTGCATTATTGCTAAAATAAACACGGTCCACGCTACTGTATTTTAGCACTAGATTACATTTCGTTCTTCCACATCTGCAGTCTCACATCATGGTATCTCATTTTACTGCCTTCATAAACGGAGATGGATAGAGATACAGGACACTTTTACTTTTCCAGAAATGTTGTCGGTGCTGCATCTGTCATAATGATAGCCGTTTTATCACACTCCATGCAAGACTGGAATACTGCACACGTTTCTCTCGAGCTCACTGAGCACATCTGAACACATCTGGTCCGTGCTTCATGATGATTTTGTAAATTGGCCTAAACATATCACAAACAAACTGCTTTCTCAAATATGGGTGGACAAATCATGAAAAAACAACAGAGACACACACACACAGAAAAGCAGAAAGAGTACTCACTGAAAGTAAATACTGCAAGCTGACGATTTTCATTTTACTCACAATTAACAGCTGACTAAACCTGCTAATTTCATGGTCTGATAGAAGAAATGCATGAACAGACAGAAAGGGTCATTCTCGTGGCATATTAAGCTATTCATAAAATTGAAGCTTTAAACTGGCCTAGCAGAAAGAAATATCAAAATATCACTGTGTGTGTGTGTGTGTGAGTGTGTGTTTATATCTTAGTGGAGACCAATGCTCACCCACAAGGATGAGAATATCTGACCATTTTTTTGGGGGACAATTGGTTTGTCCTCTTAAGTCTTAAGAAAAGTAGATATTTATGTATGTCAATAGAAGGCTCTCACAAGAATAGCGAGACAAAAGTATGTGTGTGTGTGTGTGTGTGTGTGTGTGTGTGTGTGTGTGTGCTCTTACAGAGAGAGTAACTGTGAGCAAGTAAAACAACAACACCAACACTAAAAAACGAGCCACTGGTTGTCTTGTTGGTTACTAAGGTTAGGTTTAAGTGTAAGTATAGCATTCAATACCTGCATTAATAATTATTTGGATACTGATATTACACAGTATTATAGTTTTATATTCACAGCAATTTAATGGACTAAAAGAATGAGTGCAACTTACAAGCCAATGTTTATGCTGCAGCTGTTAAGTAATAAAAATGAATTAATTCATCTGTAGAAAAATAATACTGGTCAGTGTTGCAATGGAATCTGGAGACACTGGCTGGAGAGTGTGTGAGAATTCAATCCGGGTGTGAGCTGCTCCATTACCCATTCACACAGTCATCCACACCTAGAGGCAACTTAGTCTTTAATCACCTTCTGGAATGTTTTTAGAGAGCGGGAGGATTCTTGAGATTCCACAAGAAACCCATACAAACATGGAGGGAACATTATTATTATCTAAGAATAGTTTATTGTGAATCCCTTCACTCAGCTGACGCTACTGCGGTACAGCAAACAACATAAACCAAATAGCTAGTTCAAGCAAGACAAAAACAGCAATATGCCACAGTTCTAGTGAGTAACACAGATCTTTATCTTGCTTTATCTTGAAATTTTGATAAGCTACAAAGCTATTTTCTGGCTGTCCAGTCGAGAAGAAGGCTTGCAGTAAGGACAGGAGAAAGTGGAGAGTGGCACTGAAAAGATACTGTCAAAAGCTTCGAATGGAAACCAGCATGTGGTGCAGGGTAATGGCCCTGAAAATGCTCAAATGACCCCTGACGGCTGAAATATTTTTTACCTTTTTGTTTACTGGCCTGTGGAAAAATGTCAGCTCATGGTTTATCTGCATACATGGAATCTGTACCATTTTTGTTTGAGGCTCAACACAGTGATCACAACACAAGCAGGGTGATACATGTATAGTATTCAATAGTTTTCATTTAGGCTTTGTTTCTAACATGTTTGCCACCTGTTGGATGGACTTTCTGAGCCAGGTCATATCTCACCTTGAAGACCAGCTCTCCAATTAGACCATTCCAGCTTCCATCAGCTTGCTGGCTGCCGTATTTATGATCAGGAGCCAAATAGATCTCGTATTTGAAGCCAAGGTAATTGGACAGAGCGTCCAGAACATCGATGGCGAATCCCTGGTACTTTTTGGGCTTTCCCAAAACGTTCTCAGACACCATGACAAACGGCTCCTCCTGCAAAAGAAAAAAAGCACATTGTACTACAAATTCACTACAATGTCCAACATTGTCTTTCACAATTACTGGATCTCTTGATCAGTTCAATCTGTTGAAACCTGGTAACTACCACATGACGATATTATTATTATTTTTTTAATAGCATATAGCATATAGTAGCAGTCTTTATACTGAAAAGCTTAGTCATGCCTGGGTTTGTCTGCTTCAGGTCTCATAATAAATCTAATATTATCTTGACTTGTTATATTAAGTAATTTCTGGCTTTACATTTATTTTAATCTCCCCTGGATGTCTGTTTATAGCTTATTTTGGCATGCTCTTTGTTTTTCATTGCTAATGTTTTACTTTGTTTGAATTCATAATTATCAGGTTCATTTATCAGCTTTTTTTCTCAGTTTTCTTTCTCTCAGTATTTACACACAAATGTGAGAGATTTCACGCCAAACTATTGTTTAAGAAATTAGAAAAAGGCATGGATACAGAAATGTAATTTAAATCTAACCTTACTGAGGTTAAGTACTTTATGAATCAATATCTTATAATAATCGCACTCAAGTGGTGCAAAAGAAAAACAGAAAAAATATTATGCTGGTAACCTCAGGAGTTTTCAAGTGTGCTAGTAGGTGGAAATTGACAATGATTACATTTAATTACATACAGAATTCTGTACTTAATGGTCTTAACATTTCTTAGTACATTACAAACATACACTGCTCATATAGAATACATGTGATAAGACTTTAACCAAACCATGAAGTGTACGTTTTAAACACAGCATGACTAAAGGGCATGCACATAAATCACATAAAACAGCATAAAACTTTATAATGTTTATCATTCTAGAATGTTTATACAGCCATTTCCCAGTTGTCTAGCTGAGAATCAGGGTTGTTATAAGACACAGTCAAAAGCACTGGAATAGAAATTGTAATCTGAATCACCACCACTACCACCACCATCCCCACACAAAAAACAAGCAACCAAAACAAAATCACAGATTTTTTTGTCAAAGCTCATTATTTTTTCTTCATTTGCTCCATGAACTAATGCGGCAGTATGTGCAAAGGGCATTACTGATTTGTCACTTTCACTGAGCAGTAATGAAAGCAATTAAAATTCCTACTGTTTCTTTTTTCCTGGACAGGAGCTGTGGACATAATAAAGCTGGTGAACTTGATCGAAATGCTCAGTAAAAAACATGCAGAAAAGTTTCGGTTTAGTAAGTAGAAAATTGGAAATGTTAAGGAAAAAAAAAAACCTTTTTAATGCGAGGTTTAATTTTCATGTTCAGTAAATTGCTTTGTACATTTTATGACTACAGCAGCTCCAGCTTCTGCAAATCACAGTCATTTGAACTTACTACCATTCAAACAGGATGCGTTCATTCATTGCAGAAGTATTTTGAAAATGTAGTAAATGTGACTTGAATGAGAAAAATAGTGATGTAAGCAATTGGAGGTGGAGACAACAACAAGCCAAGGAGCAATGTGAAAGCCATGACTACATACATGCACTGATCAACTTCAATTAAGACATGTGTAGGAGTGATCAGTGGAACTGAGATAACATTCACACTGCAACAGCACCAAAGGACCAACTAATCAGCTGCATCACTGGCCTAGCCAGAAAAAAAATGAATTCCAAAATCAAATTTTACAGGTCACACACACACACACACACACACACACACACACACACACACACACACACACACACACACACACGGCCATATGACAGTACAATGTTCAGTGAAATGCCTTTTAGGATTGTACACTTTAAAAAAACGTGTAAAATTATTACAAGCAAATATTTAACTAAATGAAACTTTCAGGTATAAAAGTCTGTCCAACCTAATTATAAATTAAATTTAAGTTAAATCACAAGTTTACAAAACATAAATAATTTTGTTTAAATAAACAATTACACAGTAATGTTAGCTAGCATTGAAAATGTGCCTTCCAGAATCAAACAGTGAATTATTTTCATGTACCTGAGGGAATGTTTTCCCAAATATAATTTTACGTGCCACAGTTTTGCAATATTTCCAATAAGAAGCTACTCATTAAAAAAACTGCTAGGAAGCTACTGTTGGCACTTCTGACATTTTGTGCTGTCCAGTATAAACACAGCAAAACACCAGAAAATGCCATAGCAAATGAGGAAAACTTAAAAAGTACATCTGCTAATAAAAAAGTCAGAACTCTGGATCATATACTTAAATATATAAGTACGATCAACAAAACAATATGTGTTTGCAAAACATTTTACATAAATTGTACAATTGATTTGGTATAATATGTATATGGAGTTCTCAGACCTGACACATCGTAAAATTTTACCAAGGATATACCAAATTTATGTTAACAACACAAGACAGGGTTTAAGAGTATAGCACTTTGTATATTAGGTGGCAGTAAACTTACTTGCCTGGAGCAGGGGTATCATCTCCACTCATCTCCATTTGGATCTTAACACCCAGTTACCGTATCTACCTATATATGCATTCAGCATTATTCAATCCAATTGTATTTGTATAGCGCTTTTAACGACTGACCATGTCCCAAAGCAGCATTATATGTGTGTTGGCTCAATCTGTAATTTACTATGATGAATTCCAGTAGGTTAGTTTGATTATATATAAAATTTATTGAGGTACTGGATGTACAGTAAGGTTCTACAAAGTGTACTCTCCTTTTCATGTATACAGGAAGTCTTTAGAAATTTCATGTGTTGGACTGGCACTGGACTTCTTTTCTTGCTATCAGGTCGAAAAGATAATCAATCATATTGCCCAGTAATACAGGCAATATGGTGTGCTGCAGTATTGCATAGTATAAAAGCAAATTATATAAGCTTTTACCCACAGCTGTTCTTTTCTGATTTTTGCCTTATTTATTTCCTGGTTTTATTACTGGATCTGTGTTATAGGGGTATATATCCATACAAGAAGACAAGAATAAAAAAAAGTACTATAGAGATATAAGTGAAACCATGAACAATGAATTCATCTGCTATGTTCTTATATCCATGAATGCTTTTGAGTTGGGTTTACCTTATTTATTATTATATTACATATATACATACATCGGTGGCTAACCTCTAGGTGCCACAGATACCACAGCATACCTTCCGAGGTCTTGTGGACCTTCACCTATTAACTTTTCTTACCTCAGTTTACATTCTTACATTTGTTCAGAAACCTATTCATTAGTTGGCTTTTTTACAGCATAAAAATAAGCTTTTTTCCATTCATTTGTATGTTTTGTTAGAAGCCCACATTATCAGACAGGATTCAGCCTGGAAACAGATGCAGCATAAGACAGACGTAATAAACGTGCAAATGCTTTAGGAGCGAAAGACCTTCAATCACTGACAAGAGTAAGACTATAAACTGAAAAGGCTCTGAGTAACTGCTTCTTTCACGGAGACCATCTGCACTGAATGACCAAGATAGACAGATGGAGGTGCACAGTCTCTGACGGTTACTAACACCAAAACACACCAGTTGTTTGGAAGACTATGGAAGATGTGATTTGGAATGTGTTGTGTAAAAAGGTCTGTAAACACTCTCACAGTCTGTTGTGATGGCTCTGGGGGAATTCTAAAGGTCAGGCAATTTCTAAGGTAAAATAAAAAAAACAACTTTTTAACGTTTTATCAGCTTAAGCCAACTGTAGTTCACTTTTAACTATGAAAATATTCTTTTTCACACTTTTTTATACATTTTTAATGGAAATATATATAAAGAGGATATGCTGTGTTCAGCAACCAGCTGAAGCAGTTGCATTGTGCCAAGGAGCAGCCTGCAAGATCTTTCCTACCACTGCCATCAGACTCTACAATGACCTCTTCTTTGCTGGACTAATTAGGATTGGACTGCAGTAATATTTGGCCATACACTTCACATACACATCAACTTGCTACCTCTATGTACACACATGGTCAACATTGCTGTTTTTCTTAGATCACTTTATCATCTAATGGATGTCAAATTATTATCTTTGATTTATAATAAGTTTTAATATCGTGATATTAGTATTTTATGATTTTATACTATTGTGTTATATTATTGTATTGACCCATCTTTATAAGTATAGAACTAAAAATCTCAGCAAGCTGGTAAATAAAATTAAATTCAGCATTACGTATTTGCAGGTACTCTGTGTGAGAAGAAATATTTGATTAGGTTTAAGTTACCTTGAGAGTGAGTACATTCCTTGTCAGAAAGTTACAATTATATAATTATATAAATTTTATTAGCTAGCTAGCGGAACATATTATATTTTAGCTAGCTAAATCTTCTGTAGTGAGCTAACTGTTGTAGTTAGCTTAGCTAATGAAATGTAAATACATCTTGCCATAAAAAATATCTTTTCATAAACCCAACAATTATACCTGTGATGAATAGCTAATTATTTTTTTTCTGTGTTAAATGTCAAACAATTAAGCTTTAAACATTTTCTTTTCTATGCTTTAACAATATAATATAGTTCAACATAGTGCCAATGAAACTTAATTAATGCGGAAAATTAGTGGAGGAAGTGAATGACAGCCAGGGCAAAAGCATGTTTTTCTAACACAAACAATCAGAAATAGATTTTATTTTCTAAAATTATTATTATTCTCTTAATCATTCTTGTTTAATGTTCCTTAAAGTGTACTCGCTTAATGATGGATTCTGTAATATAAAGTAGTCTTCCAGGTTTAAGATTTAACCCTAGAGATGAAACAATTATCGGGTTTAGCTTCCGATCACTGAATCTGCGTAGCAGCCAAAGGCATTTGAGTGGTTTGTGCTGCAGAATAAAGGAAAGTGGAGTTGCAGGAGTTGAAAAAGTGATAGCCTACTTCAGCTTACAGACTGACGTTTAATCAACTTTACTCCTCTCCTAGTCTTAAATCTACTGTCAAAAGCTCATAAGTCAAGATTATACTGGAAGACATTAAATGTGCTCAAGACATTACAGGACATGATTTCTTATCATTTGATTTATGATATAACCTTAATGATCATTGTGACAGGCTAAATGGTAGGCTGTAATGAAATATGCACCCTATTATATATAAATATAAAAAAACTTTTCCTGAATAAAACCTATAAGTAAAACTATGGAGCGTGAAATTTCTTTAAAAGCTAATGCCCAATAATGAGAGGCACATTTTTGCATTGGTTTATTATTTTCTTTCAGAATTATTTTAATCAATTCATGACATGTATCAGTTTATTCTAGAAAACCTATTTAGCTGAAATATGTTTTAAGTACATTCTAATAATATATATTACTCATCTCAAACCCTGAAAATGTCAAGTGAACAGTCAAGTAAACAGACTAAAATAAATATTCTATGTTGTTTAATTTTTGCCAAGATAGTTTTACAGTTATGGAGATAATTTAAAACCCAGCAATTTGAATGTTTTCAAATGTCAACGTGGTACAACTGTAAACATTAGCCTCGTATTTTGAAGAGGTAATAGTGTCAGGTGGTACAACCAGTGTAAACTAGCACAATGTTACTTTATCATTAAACTTTATTACATTGTTAACATACATGTATTAGATGCTAGCAAAGGCAGAAGCTAATACAGGCATCCAAGTTAAAGCTTGTAGCTTCTACTTTAGCCACCTGACTATTTTTACGGCTGTGAAATTAAAAATCGATTTAAAACACTTGTGCGTGTGTGTGTGGTACCCTGCAACGAACCCTGTCTAGAGAGTGTTCCTGCCTTGTGCCCAATGATTCCAGGTGGGATCTGAAAAACTGTGACCCTAACAGACAAACTGAATGACTGACTTCAAAATGTTATTTACTAAAAGGACTAGTTTATCCACATTGTTTCTAAATTCAAATCTATGCATTATATACATTTTTTTAAAAAAGCTTTTTTAAAAACCTTTTTGTCATTGACCCAAAAATCTGTATCGATAGCAGGAAGCCATGGAAGATTGGTTCAGGTTAGTAAAAAACTGCATACAAAGAAACAGCAAGACGTAAGTAATGTACACTATTCAACTAGACAAGCCACCACAATAGAATATGATTTTGAACCCATTTCAAGCCCTGTTTACTTGGGACTTTGCTCGAAACCAGCCTCACTTCTTTTTTCCATCATCATACGCTGAAATGCTGAACTGTGCAACTGAAGTTAAAAACATAAAATAGAAAAGACTATCTTAATTAAATGTTAGGCATCCAGTGAAGACATAATTAAAATAGTCTGCACTTAGAATCCATGTAATTTAATTGACTAATATCTATTTGAGAGCAAACATTAATTTATTATTAATATAATTCAATAAATACTTGGTACATGTAGTGTTTATTTAGCAGTGAAATCAACGTTGTATATTTCTTGTATGAAAAAAAACACCAGTAGACTTTTTCTGTCAAAATCACAGTAGAATCCACAATATTTTTTTTTATGATTTATTATTTTTTTTAATCATTCAATTTATTAAGTATTGATTTCATCATATGGAGAATCTTTTTGTAATTATGTATATGATGGTAAACACTATATATGTATCTATCTAAATATCTATCTATCTATCGATCTAGTTTCTAATGCAGGCATTTCTGAAGCACGTATTTTTTTATGTTTGCTTATTCATTTACCTGTGTAGCTGTTTGCTTTGAAGGTGACACGACTCTCCATAGCCCTAGACAACTTGCAATCTGCATTAAACACTGACTAGAATCTCATACCGGCAGCTATCCACTACCCGGTCACCATGGTGATTTCTTTATTGGGTAAGAATTTCAACAGAGATACCTCTCACTGCCTCATAAGCGCTACAGAGGACATTAAAAACCCAGCTGACATGAGTGTGTGTATGTGTGCTTCCTAGTTCTGGGGCCCCATTTATAAAGGGTCCGAAACGGGCCTGAAAATTGCGTATGCAACTTCTTATGCAGAAATTTATAAAGAAATACGAGCGTACATTTAAGCAAGGTTTGGGGAATCCATAGCCCTAAGCCCAGAGAGAGAATTAGCGACATTGTTTGGTAAAACAGAAAATTACAAGTAAATGTGCAAACCACCCACACGGATATCAGTTCATACCACATAAATCAAATTTAGAGAGAAGTTTAGGAAAGATTAACACTTACAATACTTGTTCAAATACTATTTAATATATGTAGAACAATCCAGAATCTGCAGTGCGCGCTTCCTGCCACAGTAGTAGAAAGTAGAAAAAATGAATTAATAACTTGATATGTGTACATGCGTATATGTGCAACAGACAGTTTATTTATATGTGATGGCTGGCCGAGCATGTGATATAATTGGCCCGAATCTGTTAAAGCTTACTTGGACTGTATGGAAATTGGCTCCAATGCATCTTACTGTTTTTTTTTATTTTTTATAAATTGTATTTAAAAAAATGACTTTTTTTGCGTACATACCATTTCCTGCTTTTGTGCACACACACACTTTCACTCCAGAATCTACACAGAGTTTTATAAATCAGGCCTCAGGTCTTGTTGGGTGTTCCCACATGCAGTGGTTAGTACCAACCGAAGGTGGTCCAAGGCCGGCAACTGGTTTATGGCCACCCAGTGCACACTGATGTGTGAAGGTAAAGGTTTTGGTGCCAGATACCACAGCACACCTTTAAAAATCTTGTGTAGTCAATGCCTCAACGGGCATCAAAGCAGCAGTGACAGAACACAACATTCACCCACCATTTTTACATGACAACTCCTATCTGCCCCAGTAAAAGTAATACTCTGCTGCTTATTTTTCATATTGGCTTTAATAAATCCATATCAATGAATGAAGAATTTCTGGGAACGTCAGCCAGATTTATCTCGGAGCAGGCAATATTGACTGTACGCTGCCTGCACATTAGGCCAGTGCTGTCTAATCCACACCAGGCCCACCTCGCTCAATAAGCTATTAGTGAGAATGTGGACATGCATGCCAAGGCTCACAGCAACCAAGATGTGCCATCTATCAGAAGCTCTCTGAAGAGATGCTGGTGCAAGTTACTAGCACAACCATTGGAGCTTTGCAGTTTTAAAGTTTGGTTTTATTGTATCACCATCTGTACCTTACATATGAGATTTACCAGGTAAGGAAACTTTGATTGTATTAATTTAATTCTTGTTATACGGCTATTTACTACACACTGAGTTATTCAGGGTTATACAGATCAGTAGCAGGAAGAATGTGGGGATCCGGCAAATATTATATAAAAACTATACAAAAATAATTACCGTATTGTACACAGTAAAGAAGCAGTTGGCTTGGGAGTATGAGTATGGCTTGTGTGTACGAGCATCATCTACACGAATCACTCTCTCAAGGTTCCCCTCACATATGGCTTACTCTGGAAGCGTTTGGCAGTGCTTCTCCCTCTAACTCAGGCTTATCCCTAGGATCTGTCGCTCTCTCTCTCTTGCACGGACATGCACATGTTCTTATCCCCAGTGACAGTGATGCAGACAAGAATAGTGCTGGGGTGGTGGGATGCTGACAAGCTCCATGGCAGTAGCAGTCTGCCCATGTCTAGAGTAGCTCAAGACCCTTGACTCAGGTGCCTATCAGAAACTCCATGTTAGCCGCACTATAAATTCTGACACTATAGTCACTGGGGCACTCACTTACATGCAGTGAACTGAAGAACTGCCAGGACCTCTGACTAATCTCTGCCACCAAGAGGGAAAAATGCTTTCTCTCTGTTTATGTGAAGCCTTAATTTATAAAAGACTAAATTTCCCACAGGTCCGAACTCCCTTCTTCCCCAATCACATGTTTTTATTGCAGGGAACTAGGGAACTCAGCAAACATTTTTTTCTCTCCTTATTCTTTAACTCATTTGAAGTGTTTTTAATAACGTATTATAACTGCAAAGAGTAATTTTGCACTTAAGTACTTCATTGGTCTCTATGGTAAGCAATAGGTCAGAGGCTGGACGGTGCAACATTAAACTTTAAATAACTAAGTGACATTATTAATCACCAAATGTTCAAGCAGACCTCAAGCTTTGAAATTCACATATCAAATTACAGTATTATAGTGCCTTAATTTCAGACCTCATTAAAGCTGAACAACTGAACACAGTGTTTTTATTTTATTTTTATTTAAATGTTTCTGCAGGATTTCTATTTCTAGTTTAATCCCACTAAGGGTCACTAAATTCATTCTATGATTAGATGATAAGATACAATGATAAGATTGTAAAAATAATGAGACAATCTTTCTGGTATGTTTTTCACCATTAATAACCATTAATAAGCATGTTATTATATTTGAGATAAAACTTTTTACTTGTAGCTTTTTAATTGCAACCACAAGTACCACAATTCATAATCTTAAACTACAATAATTCACTTTTCACTGCTTGCTAAAAATTGCAGTAATGAAGCTCCAAAGAGCAACCTGGATCCATCCATACTAAACGTTAGGCCCAAATTATACTCAACTCTCTCTTTATAAGGAAGATTATTGACAAAGCTGTCAACAGCATTCACTATGAAGATATCCAATATGGTTTGTGGCAAAACCATAGCACTAAAGCAGTGTAGTATGAGTATTATGACAGTGAGTGCTGTTTTCTATAAGATACAGTTAGACAGATAGAAATAACTGGTTAGGTCCATCTCCGATGGTCCTTAACTTCTTCTGATTATAATTAAAAGCCAGGGTTTATTTTGTGTCCAGTTTACGGTTCGGTTTTGTCTTCTATCTGAGTGAACCTCCATAATATACAGCTTGCACCATACCTCATGCTCCCTTTATGCCAATTCATATAATATATTATAATTGCCCATGATAGCTAAGCGCAGAATGCCACAGCTCTTTTGTCTGATAATACAAATAAATGACTGAGTTCTTTCCAACCACATAAAGATAAAACAGAGATTTTATTCAGCACAAAAAAAAATAAAAATGAAAGACTGAAAGTTTACTTTGGGTTCAGTCCAATTTGCTACAGTATTTAATGTAACTCACATAAGTTAATTTTCGGATCACCCCAATCAAATGAAGATTTTATGTAGAATATTTTTAAACAGTGCTGTACTGGACATGTTTATAATAGGTATCAAGACCACTGCTTGTAAACACAAGCACGTACCTTTAAGCCTGAAATAAATGTAGAAATATGTAATGTGGACTAAAGATGGATGTCACATAGATATATTTTCTTTACTGTAAATTGTAAATGCAATTTCATTTAGGATTGAAATACTAAATCAGGGTAATTAATCTGTAATGGCTAAATGATCAGGGCTAGTTTCTCACATTTTCACTTCACTATTTTGATTTTCAGAGTATTAAAATTGAAATGATTTTAATGATTGAAATGATTTTTGTTCATTGTATGTTTTTTCTGTGCCAATAGTTTAAACGGTAATCTGACCAAGCACTCATCTGCTATGTTTGCAGCTTGCTTTAATTTAATTAACTGAATGGATGCATTTAATTTACTTTACTTTATCCATAAAGAAAACTGTCCATGAAATAATCAATGTCTCTGTCCAATTAATATGCTGTCTCCTTTAATGTCCCATGAGCAATAAAACCCCTTTTCATAGACTTTAAAAAGAGATACTATTAAGTAATCACACTTATTTAATATCTAAACCACTTGGGTTGCTGGAGTTTATTCCAGTGTTCATTGGGCAGAAGGCAGGCAAACACCCTGGATAGGTCGCAAACACCCTGGACAGGTCCCACTCCATCACAGGGCAAACTAAACACATTCACTCCTAGGGGCAACTCCAAAAGGTCTCGTGACTGGATGGTTGCTCCCCTGTACTGAAAGGATATGACCCTGAACTGCTCTTTGGGTGCTGTGGATAGGGGTTGCCCCCGTTCCGGGCAAGTGTGTTCACTGTCCCATAGTGTGTGCGTTCACTAGTATGTGCATTTCACTGCATGGATGGATTAAATGTGGAGGCAAATTTCCTCTGTGTGAAAGCACTGACTGAATGTCTTTGGAAACCAGAGGTTCTGTATGAAACACAGACCACATAGACTTTATTACAGACATGGGGATAGACATGTAAATTCCACACAGAAAACATGCTGACTATCTCGCTGGGGATTTGAACCCAGTCCTTTTTGCTGTGAGGTGACAGCACCACCATGATACCTACTATT
>JAOVVF010000031.1:2532145-2563496 GCA_028565595.1 Duopalatinus emarginatus | reverse complement strand
TTTTCACAGAAGAATAAGACAGCAAAAAAAAGTCGCAATCTGGACCCCATTGAAAGTCTTTGGGATGTGCTAAAGAAGACAGAGTCATTGTACACAGACTGGTTCAACTCAACTCAACCTGTCGCCAACAAGATATCAACTAAAAATTGATATAGAACACTGGACAGAAATAAAAGTTGCAGCATTGCATATGGATGTTGGACCAATGCCACAGTGCTTGTGCACCATAATCAATGCTAAAGGCTTCCAACAAAACATCATCATAAGCCACTTTTTCCAGGCAGTATATAAAGCTATTCTTACACAAGTCTTATTTATATTGGACATTTTTTGTGTGATAACAATATGATTTCTTATTCCATACAAACTGTTCATAATTATTACAGATGTCATCTGGTAATATGACTTACAGGCCATTACAGGCCATATACAGGCCATCTAAATGATACGCTAAGTCAGGGAACAGGGTACATGGGTATAAAAGTGTGGCGTGAAGAAAGTGAGCAAAACAAAGACCACTTGAGTCAAGGGGTAATAGAGACACAAGCATTGGTATATTATGAGCTCCAGAGTGTGGAGATGTGATAGAGTGCTGAAAGCAGGATGCCATGTTAATCCATTTCATGTAGAAAGATGGGGATGGGGAATGAGTGAAGCTGTGCAACATGGCCACAGAGAGCCGGAGAGAAAATACCTGCTGTAATCCCCCCGCTTTACATGCTGTAATTCTGCAGGGGCACCTGGAACACACACACAGATGCCTACATGCCTACACACACATCTGGACTATCAAATCTGTCTGCTCATATCCACACTTAAAAAAAATAAGGTCAGTGGAGGATAATTCATAAATTCATTAGCTGGCTCAAAAGGGCAAGTGGAAGATACTGTATTAATTAATTAATACAGACTAAACAAAATAAACATGTGTGCCATGTACAATAATTGTCTGCAAAAGTTTCTAAGATGTGGGATTCTGTGTGTGTCACATGAGCAAATAATATGGTTTTACTCATTTTAGTCAGTGTTTCCTGATCTTAAAAAAGTATTGTCTATTGTCAGCCAAATCATACCAAATTAACCTACTTACCTGTTGGATGACAATGGAAGAATGGCATAAAATCTGCCCAGTCAGCATTTTATTTTTTATAGTTGCACTAAATACAAAGGTTGTTAGTAGTATATGAAAAGTAACCTAGGATTCAACACTTCTGCCATATCAGTATGATTTCAAGAAAGCTACGGTTCTGTTCTAAAAATGTTACAGTGCTTGGATATAGCTGGAAATAATGGGGAGCTGTTTGAGACACCGGGGCAGACAACTGGCAATAAGCACTCTGCACTCGTAAAAGGGAAACAACCTGATGTACATTGTGCGTGTCTTTGCACTGCCTCCAGATGCCACATACTTTAACTCCACTTCTCCCTCTCGCCTCTCACATGGAGGAACTATGGAACAACAGCATAAATAAATAATACTAGTGCTTGGTGTACTGCATCTCAAAATAACATAGGGATCTCCTCTAGCTACAAAGCTGAAGATTCATAACACCAAAGAGACTTCCTGTCTATGGGTGGAATACAATTTATGGCTTGAGGTCTAAAATCCTTCAAAGGATGCTTGACCTGAAGGGACACTGAAGATGTTTATCACTGCAGGTCACCAACACAAGCATGCAGTATGTCAAAATAAATAAATAAATAAAACAATATACACCGGTCAGCCATAACATTAAAACTGCCTCTGATTTTTGACCTTTTATAAGACCTCTAAAGCTATGCTGTGGCATATGGCACCAAGCAATAGCAACGGATCCTTCTGTGGGTCTTCTGTGGGATTGAACAAGACAAGTCAGCCTTTCCCCCTCACAAATAGTGATTCTATGGCACATGTGACCTTGCCACTGGTTTCCCGCTTTGGACCACTAGTCCCTCTTTGGACCAATACTAGTAGTAGGTACTAATCACTGTGTATTGAAAACACCCCACAAGACCTGTTATTTTGAAGATTTACATTTAATTTTATAGCATTTATCAGATGCGCTTATTTAGAGACTACATGTTTAGTTGTTTACTTGCAATATCTGAAGCTAGTGCAGATAGACCAGGTACACATCTAGCTTTGACCATTGCCATCAGATTGAAAGGAACTGGACCATTTTTTGGCTTTGTAGGCCAGCATCAGGATTTTATATTGGATATTGGCTGCTATAGGAAGCCAGTTAACGGTTCGCATGGTGTGACATGGCGAAATTTTAGAAAGTTGAAAAAAATTGAGCTGTTGAATTCTGAATCAGCTGCACTGGCCGGGTGACACGGGAATGGGAAGGCATGGGAAGGCCACTGTAACAAGATAATGTTATTCCTTTCAGCTGTGGTTTTAATGTTATGATTGATTGGTGTACTGTGTAACAAAAGGGGCTATATGTACATAGTTCCTACAGCACATGATACAGTTAAATGCAATAGACATGAATATATCACATTTTTGTAGTCCTTGGTCTTTGTGGTTGATCTTCAAACATAACATGGCAATGTGGCTGAGTATTACTGGCCATTTTATTAAACATACCCACAAGTTTGTAGGACTTTTGTGAAAAATGATTATTGATTCTGGAGCGAAAAAAAAAAAGTTGATAGGATGTTCCTGAGCTGCTTAGTCTCAGACAAGAATGAAAAAATCAATCACAATCAGTAGTATCATGTTTTTGTATACACATCATATACACTCATCACAGACATGTTCAGGCATTGATAAAAACAAGCTTGCAGCCAGTCTGGGGATCATTAAAGTCTGAGATCAAATATCCACTTAAATTTAAAGTCAGAATTGCATGTGACTGAGACACCCCACTCTGCACTCACATCTCACACACAACTGTCAGAGTAGTGCTTCTGCCTGTTGTTACCTTATCTATGTGCATGGTTATTAACTCCTCAGTACATGAATGTATCTCTACTCAATAACAGTAAGTAAAATATAGCGTTAGCATAGATTTAGTGTTGGGTTAGAGTTAATGTCTATTCAATCACATCCGGCTATCAACAGTATTATAATAACATCTGTGTCACAAGTCTGGTAGAAAATGTCTTTCTGACAAACTGGTAAATTGAGAAGAGACTGCAGTCAAGCATGACAAGCCCAGGACATTTAACACATCAGCAATCTACTGGGAGTTGTCCAGGCGAACAGGCGAATTGTGCAAAGAGAGAAAGCCTCCGAAGCAGGACAAATCAATGAGTCTCTTTCTGTCCCTGTGGGCAAAGGCAGCTATTCTAAAAGAACACCTGAATCTACCTAATGGAATGGAAAATTGGGGGGAAATAGAGAAATGTACCCATGGGGATATCCTTTCTACCATGCAGTTTTCACATAGTTAATAGGAAAATTTCTACAACCTTCAGGTCTTATTCAGCAAAATGCCCAGCTGATAAAATGCTATTTCAAAATACTGCTGAACAACAGTGCATTTTAACTAACCACAGGTTGACTTAATGTCAGTTGCTTTTCTCCAGCTGCCCAAACACCTCCCAAGTATCACTGAAGAAATTATCATTTACAAATTGCTGCTGAAAATACACGACAGTATCTTTAACTCAAAATAGCGATATCATCTGCCTTTTCTTTCTTTTTTTTTCTTTTTTTTTTTACTGCAGTCATCCTTCATCTGTGGCATGTGACGTTGCCACCACATTTTTTGATCTGCTGCTCATTCAACATTACAGGGCAACCTTCTGGCCTTAGAGGGCAGCAAACAGTACTTATTTAAACATCACAGACACCCAAGTGTCATTCTGATTGACAGAGGAAAAAAATAATGCCATCCTTCCCACTCAGAGATCAGAGCCAATTTTACTCTGCTGGACTCTTGGTCATTTTGCCAGTGGCTTCATACTGTTTTTAACTTGCAGTTTCTCAGTGTGCCACATTTTTTTGTCCTCTGTGAAAACTCTGTCCAAACTCAGAAGTTGGACTGGGTATTTTAAACGCAGCTTTACTGAATTCATTTTGGTTGTATTAATGCAGCCTAAGAGACACAGTGGTGCGTCTGCACAGCTTCAGGGTCCACGGTTCAATCCTAAGCTCATTGTCTGTGAGGAATCCCAAAACAAGGCAACAGGTGGATTGGCTATGCTAAATTGCCCCTTGCCCCTTGTGAATGTGCGTGTGCATGGTGTCTCATGATGGACTGGTATCACATTCAAGGTGATCCTTCCCCCCACCACCACCACCTCCCATCACCACCCAAAACTTTATCCCCAATGCCCCAACACCACTTACAGTCTTCTTAGGGAATAGCTACCCCTAAGGTATTCACATGCAGTGTCACTAGGACAAAGCAGTAACCGAGTATGAATAAAAAAAAAAAGAATGAATAATGCAGCTAAATGCATCTTGTTACAGGTCCACCAGTTTGTTTCAATATATATTGCACAGAATAACAGAGTGTTTAATTTCTATTTCTACCACTTGGTATTCTGCACACTTCTCAAGCAGTGCCGAGAACAAGGAAGTGCCTTAACACTTATTGGATGCCTTCAAAAGCAATTATCTTCCCTCATTAAGAAATCTTGCTTAATGTAATTACTTTATAGTTAAAATATTCATTTCATCCTCTGGACGTGTGGTACGGTTCTTGTTGTGTTAGAGTACAATTATCTTTAATGAGATCAGACAATTTAATCTGTGCACAGTGCCATCCAGTGCTCTAGTGTATTAGAAGACTGGTAGCTCAAAAGATAGATGAGGCACTTTGGCCAATCACAAGGTGAGAATCAATGACATGGCCCTCCTCCATGGCCAACTGCTGATCCGAGTCTTTACATCCATGTACCAGCCTCGTCCGATTCGTTTTCTCTGCCTGTCAGTTTTTAATATGATGCTCATTTGTGAAGCTCTGTATTATACAGGATGTCTCCATTTTATGAGATTAAAAGCACAGTGTAGTGAATTTGCAACACAAACCGTATAATCAACTGTAATAATACACTCAATACAATTAACTGCTTTATGTAGTTTATACTTGCTATTCTTATAAAAGCTGCAGTGTAACCAAAAGGCAAAGACTGAAGACAGGTCCGCTATGCAGAGGAATCATTATGCATTGAAGTTTCTTAAACAGTCTAAGCACTGGTGACTCATTCACCTTCATCATAGCTTCTTCCCTGTCTATGTCATCTGGATTAAATTAAAGTTGGAGATCCGGTTCAGGCTGCCAATTTATTTCAGCAGAAGAAACACTGGAGTATTATATGAAAGCAACTTCAGGCAACAGTAATTTTACCAGTGATTTGACCCACAGCAGCAGAAGGACATGGTAGAAATACTCATGTCACTATCCAGTATAACATATCAAATTACTAAAGCTGAAATGTAGTGATAAAGTGGTCAAATTGGGTAGATTTTTATGGCAAGGCACGCTTTTCAGTGACATTTTACTCCTAATCCACCAGGTGCTGGAGGCTTGCAGTCTTCAATTTTGTCACCCTAATCTTAATGAGTGTCACTAAATTTAGCCCATGAATACTCTTGCTTTGGCCTCCCAGGCAACACTGACAATGACATGCACTTTATATTTCATACTCCTGTCATGTTACTGGCTGTTGGTTCATCAATCAAAATAGACTGGGAATGCGCTGTAAATAACATTGTTTCCTTTAATGAGTGTTCAAGTGCATAATATCCAATAGGCTCTGTGGTGGAAAAAAAATAGATGTAACACAGGGAGAACTTTTATAAGCAATATACTGCATGTCCCTGGGAGCTGATCTGTGCTGAATGATGGATCTGTAATCCCCAGGGAAAACACTGACAAATGAGAGCTGACATTCACCCAAGCAACTACACTGAAATATGACTAAAGAAATTAAAGGGGAAACAGCAGATAGAAAGCATTAATTATTTTGCAAATCACTTAGGGGACGAGTTTTGCATCATGGTTGCCTGAACTGCCACCTGACGTCTCCATACACAAGACAAATAAACAACAAAGCAGACTAATCGAGATAAATCTAGATGAATAACCTGCACCTGCACTATGGCCCTAATTACACTGCTGTGATAATCAATTAAGGATAATGCGCTTGTTGAAACTAACAGCACTGCAGCATCTTGCTTCAAAAAAGACAGATTATATACAAGCAAGTAAACTGTAAGTGAGACAGAATTGATCATTTTTTTATACAACACTTACCCTGCTGACTCCACGGCCACGGTCCTCTCCATAGTTTGTCCCCAGGATTTCAAAGAAGATGTTCGGGTTAGTACCGTTATCGTTGAATTCCAGCAAATTGGTCAGGCCACTCACTCCACTCTAAAAAAGCAGAGAAAACACTGTTTAATATGTATTTTATCCATTATACTATACATATTACTTTGTTTGGTAACACTTTACAATTAGTGTACATATACATTATGTAATACAGTAGTAAAGATTACTAAAAAGATATATAGTATGCCTATTAGCCAGTAGTTAAGGGCAATGATTAATGTTTAAACGAAACATTTTTAAGTATTGGCAATGGAAGGAATAACACATGCTCATTAAGTGTAGGAATACACATTCCCTCACCCGCCTGTCTTTTTCTCTCTGTTGAACTTAATATGACAAAGAAAAATACAGAGTACAAAGAAACCAGAAAGCACAAACTCCTCTGTCCCGAGAAGTCTCCTGTGGCGGAAAACTTACTGACTGTCAAAAAGCACCGGCACCCAAGACTCTCTCTATAAATATTACATAGTCTCCTAACAGAAAACTTTACCATATCAATGATCGTATGCTTTTCTTTGTTAAATGACAACACGTTAAAAACAAATCAGTCTGCCATAGAAGTCCCTGTGAAGGATCTGTTACCATAAAAAGGTTATATGCACAGTAATTTACACCCATCATTTATATTACAGCCAGGACTACTGTTAGAGATGTTGCTCTAGAAAATTAATCAGTAATTGGATTTTGAGATGTTAACCCTACCTATGGTATGATAAACAGTAATTAACACAAAACTAAACAGTTAAAACTAAACCCGAATACTCAGTAAATTAAGTAACATTTAACTAAATGTGACAAAAATGTATGTAGTGCTTAACAGATATCTAGGACATGTTGACTAGTCTTAATTTACACATTACTAAATCTTTATTTACTCCTAAGCAAACACTATTTGAAATGTAAGTGATTATACTTTGAATAAAACAAAAAGCAAATATTAATGGATTGTTATGACTGTTTGAGTTAATTACATATCCGATATATTGTATTTGTGATATTAAGATCTGGACAAGCTCCAATTTATCTAAACTACAGTAAATGCAGACTTGTATTAATTGGCCTTAAATCTGCCGGCCTATAACACATGCACACACACTTGGATGGTAAACCTACAGCGGGAAATGGAACTGTGAGACTGACACAGATGCAAGCTTGTGGCAGAATCCTTTCATTTAGTTTTCCTTTTGGTTAAGTTAGTTTGAAAGTGTTCTGTAAAGCACAGCAGCAAATTAACCCAAGCCAGGAGCTCTGAAAAATTTAGTTTTCCTCTACACCTTACACAGAGGTGTTGAAATGTGGCGTGCGAGAAGACTGAGCCATTCTATAGGAAGCCTTCCTACTCATCGAGATCATTAAGTCCATCACCAGCCTGCATCAAACCCAACTCTAACACCTGTACCACAAGGGAATGGAGGTGGCAGTTAGTCCTCTTCTCACCCATCTACTAAGTAACCAACCTAACCTTGCCTCACCCATCCACTCTTAGGACAGGATAAGACACTCAACTGTCTACCTGCTGCACACCTATTCACACCTGGTGGCAGCGGGATACAATGTGAGGAGCATGTTGTTAGACTTCTCCAACACCGTCCAGCCCCTCCGATTGCAAGCTGATTGCAACGAACATAGATTCTGCCTTAGTGTCCTGAATCACTATGTCAGAATAAATCATGAGCAGCACCGAGTTCCACATGGGGCCAGTTCTGGCTCCCATTCTCTTTACCTTGTACACCTCTGATTTCAAATATGCTTTTGTGACATGTCATCTACAGAAATTCTCAGATGACACTGATATTGTAGGGTTCATTAGTGAGGGGAGGGAGGAGAAGTTCAGGAGTGTGGTAAATTATCTTCAACTAAACACCAGGAAAATAAAAGAGATTGTGGTGGGTCTCAGGAAGAAGAAATCACCTCTGCCTGTGCTGACATTCAGGAGTGGACACCTACAAGTACCTGTGTTCACCAGTATGTTGGGTTGGGGGTAAATGTGGACAGCGTGTACAAGAAAGAGCCAACTCTACTTCTTGAGAAGGCTGAGGTCCTCTGGTAGGCAGGCTACTAAGAACTTTTTATAAAAGTGTTGGGGTAGCAATATTACAGCAAAGAATACCAAAAGACTCAATAGGATGATTAGAAAGGCCAGCTCAGCCCTTGGGTGAAAACTGAACACAGTGGAGATAGTGGCAAAAAGGTGTATAATGGCAAAAGTGACAGCAGTTATGAGAAACCCCTCCTATCCCCTTCACAAAGTACTGCAGAGCCTTCTACCCTGCTGCAGGAGAGACTACTTCTGCATGTCATTCCTCTTGGACTCAAACTGCACTGGACACTTACCAGTAATCACGTATTATTTGTTACACATTACTGTGTACAATACTGCAGTGCATTCTGTATTTTGTAATAATGCACTGGCACTTTATCGCTATAGACATGTCTACTGCAATTACACCATCCACTTGTCTGTACACACTGCACATCTGAATACATTATATTTATATGCATACAGGGTAACATTCTCTGTATTGCTCTATATTTTTATACATCACATTTAATCTATTTTTACTGTGTATACCCTTTTTGTATTTGTATTTCTATTTTCTATTTTTTATTTTTTTTTATTTGTTATGCCTTTCATTTGTCTTTTGTGTACACCCTTTTTTTACTGTGTATGTAAGCTCCTGGAATACCCCAATTTCCCTTCAGGGATTAAAAAAAGCCTTATCTTATGTTATGTTATCTTATCCTATCTTATCTTAGGCTATGTTCAATCATGGTGTGTGGCATACCCCGAAAGCAACATTACCCTTAATCAAGGTCCCCAGTTAAAAAAAAAAAAAATGCCATGGACCTCATTATGATATTAAAAACATTCATGCAACGGTATTACTCTGTGTTAGTTCAACATGATTACACAATGTCTTCAAAGTCTAGACACTAAAAGAGAGGGCCTGGTAGAGCGACTTAATCAAACAAACAAACAAAAAAATAATAATTCAGATTTGCATAAATTGTAAAAAGCCCATACTCTCTGCAGTAAGAGAGGTCCCACACGTCTGCATTGGGTTTTCCTCAATAACATAAGTGTACAATTGCAACCCTCATGGTGTGCTAGACATTATTAAGGGAAACCAGAAGGTGAATCCTTCTAAATAAAGAAGGAATTCAGTACATTCTTAACCTGACCCCAATCCAGGTTGTATAATGGGGTGCCTGGCTACACGAGTTTTCACTGGGTGATTATTACTACCCATTTCAAGCTCCAAATTATTCTCCAAGTTTTGAGAAGGTTCCTTTGAGGTCACTTGGCAAGTTGACTATGAGGTCAGGCAAATAGACCAATGAGATGGACTTCAAATATACAACCTCAACCTCAAACTTAATTTCAGAGAGGGAATGCACCTCTGGCAACAGTGGTGCATGAAGGCAAGGAGTTGGAACTGGAGAAACGTCTAAGAGCTACGCCTTTGATGTGTTTCCACATCAAAACAGTAGCAGGAACCACTTAGACACCACATTGTCTCCAGGTGTGGTGTTATGTGGGCTGTTCATACTAGTTACTAGAACAAAAATATGTGGTTTGAGATTAACTCAAAGCTATGCTTGACATAAAAATAATCAATTTGTAGCGACCTAGTGTTTCTGGTGCCCAAGGCTGACAGCTTAGTCTAATTTTGTGTGAAGTTTGGAAAAGTCAATGCAGTGTCTAAATGTGATGCATACTCCGATGTTTCACATTGATGAACAGCTCGGTCATTTAGGTGTGGCCTTCTTTCATGACACTGGACTTAACCATTGTGTATTGACTCCAGGATCTCATGGAAAAATAGCTGTTCAACAGTTTGTTACCCTTCCATTTTTTTGGTTGTAGCCACAGAGATGTTTCAACTTCTCTTGGACAAAATCTTCTGCCTCACAAATGCATATGCCACTGCTTACTTAGCTGATATAGTCATTTATAGCAATAGTAATCATTTACAACATCTGAGGGCTGGCTGGCTATTATAGAAGTTTGTATACATTTTTTAAGAGATGTTGCTAGCCTGCTGACTAACCTCACAAAATTGGGAGCACCAGATCCAGAGCTGTGTGAGTGGGATTTCTGCCAGGTAATAGCAGTTTTGAGCTGCAGGCTGACTGCAGGCTGGCTCATTGGTACTTGGCACTTCAACCATTCAAATTCTAGGTGGTCAATACGCTGAGGGTGCAGACAGCGGTGGCAGTTTGGCTCTCCTGTTGGAAGGGGTTCGTGGTGAGAGTCAGCTGCAGGCTGGATGGCAGTTGCTGAATCAAGTGTTGGCTATATGTGGTAGCAGGTGTGAGGGTGGTGCATGGGGGCTGGTTGACTGTCTGCTGTGAGCAGACAGGAGGTGAACCAGTAGGTAATCTGTGAAAATACTTATCTGTGTCTCTTTAGTAGCAGTTGACTTGTGTGTGTGTGTGTGTGTGTGTGTGTGTGTGTGTGTGTGTGTGTGTGTGTGTGTGTGTCTCTCTTTGCACTTTCAGTAAGTGCCCGAACCAGATAAGAGCATTGGTAGTGGAGCTCAAAACACATTCAAACTCAGTTGATGGTAAACTTGAACAGGACTAGGCCACAAGCTTACTTAGCTTGATGTTTGGTTAAGGTTGTTTGAAAGTGCTCTAAAAAGGGTGTCAGCAAATAAATGTGAGCCCAGAGCTCAGTAAAATTCTACATGCCTCCACTTCACATATACCTTTACACCTTTACACCTGTCCTCATCAGTCATTTTTAATTTATAATGCTTATTTGCCCTTTTTTGGCCATGTATTTTATCTTATTCTGTCTTATGTGTGCTTTATGTCTGATTCATGCTTGTAATGTTTATTTCCCATTTACTTCTTTTGTCCCATCTCTCTTATTTCCAGTTGCTATAATGGGTTTTCCAAACTGACCTTGCGTTTGAGAAAAGAACCACATGAAACATATTACCATTATTAACATTTCTTGTTGCACATTTTTTCCGGTGAACTATACACAGTAATAACTTATATATTATAAGGTATCAGGAAGCAAAAGACTTTACATAAGTAAGTTTACTAGCCATTATTTGATTATTATCATCATAATAATAGCGCTTTAAATATAACTTATAGTTACTATTAACAGGGGTTAAACTGGGATTTGTAATGTGTAGGTGTTGTGGGTTTAAAAGTTGACATGGGGGTACATGCATGTGCTGTCAGCAACATAAACAAAATACATGAAAGTATCATTGTAATCATTTACTACATAACAAGAATATTATTGATCTAATTTGACAGATCACATAAAAAACAACAAATATAATAACATATAATTATATAACAAAATGTGATCTGCAACCCTAACAACCCCTAACAACCCTATGATCTAAAACTGGCAGTCTACAGAACAACAGACAATGACAATAAAACCTTGCCTGTGTATCAGTATCAAAATGTAGTAATTATAGCATTTAGCTGTCAAAGGGAAGGACATTTATATGAATGGAGCAGTCATTTAAAGATTTACATTGAAGTGACTTTGTTTACATTATACAATACTAAAATACACACAGCCATTAATTTATTATGTTATAGCTAGGAAATGATTAAACTAGCTTAAACTGCCCACACATGATGTACTTTGCATTGCTCTTGTATTTTGCTCAAACCATGCTAGCTACATTGACAGTGTAACCTGAACTTGTAAGCTTAGTTTAATGTAACAGTTAGCTATAGCTTACAAAGTCAGGCTGTCACTTATTGTATTGCATGAACATTAAACAGTGTTTAGTAAAATTGACACGTCGCCTACACTGTTTAAGCAGAATATCAGACAAAATTACATTTAACTTTGACACGATATGAGGTCTCTGTGTCAGTTTCTGAACAAAATTTCTCCCAAAGTTCTTATCCATCAATCTCTCTGACATCTGTGCCATCTGACTGATGAGAGAGGGTTGAACTGGAAAGCTGCTTTTAGGAAAATCCATTGAAAGTATGAAGGGAAACCCTGTGGAACTTGTGATGTTCACAAGTTGCTACATTTTGTATACTCTACCGCTACATAACAGTTACAAATATTCTAAGGTTATAAGAGTTAAAGAAAGGAGGGAAAACCCATTTTATACATTGTTATGAAAATTGGAGGTGATGACACCAAAGAACATATGTGAAAATTTAATAACACCAAATAACATTATCTCTTTAGAAATGCTCAAGAGTGGTCTTTAAACATTGTTTAACTGTATTTTCTAATTAAATTTTTTACACTTACATTTTTTTGTACTATTTCAGTCTAATTTTGTTAATGTTCACTGAGCACTAAACAATAAAGTCTATAAAACAAGGCACATATTGTTCATGTTTTGTGTCTTTACCCATAACATCTTTAAACTGACATCTAGATCAATCCATTTGAATTGCTACCATCTTTAGTCATTTTCATATGGGAGTGATTCATTTTATTTTGTTTATACATGTTGGGAAAGTCGTGCAGTGTATATGTATACAGCACCAATTTATTATGGATTATACATTCCATAAAAAATGAAAAATTTTAGACATGTCTTAAATATGAATCACTTTTTATATATAGTAAAGATGATGGACATTTATGTTGTCTGCTTAAGATCCATCTAAGAATTATCAGAAGAGAAAGGAATAATCAGAGGTAAATAAATAACCAAAAATAATCCAGAGAATTAAACTATAAAGTTCATTATAAAATGTATAACATTGTGATTCACTTTATTTTATGCGATATAAATGTAATGTTACTGTTGGTTCTGTTTGTGACAGTATATAGGCTAATGCTTATTAGTATTTTAATGTCTTAATTTAATCAGATATGGTTGGTGCATTTTTTTGTAAAGTTGAAAAAATGTGTACATGATCATTCATGTCTTGTCTCCAGCTTTGTCATGTCATAGGTTCTTTTCCTAATTGTACTCACCTGTTCTCTGTTAGGATTTTAATTTGTTTGTCTATTTGACTAATTGCAAAGATTTGTGAAAATTCATGAACACATAAGAATGCACATAAAATGTTAACAATAACTATAAATTAAAACCTTTTCACTGTGAATTTGAAAATGTAGCTGTTTAAAAATATAGCACAATCATAATCATTTGTAATTATGTTTAAACTACACTGATTAATCACTCATGCATTTATGAAATATTGTCAAATGGAGGATATGCGACAAAATACGTTTCATTAATATTTAATGGCTCCTTTCCATTATAATTATTACCAAAGGGATGTGATTTACACTTTACATAAAGGTGATTATAGTGTTATATAAATGGTTATTAATCACTCTATGAATCTCTGAAGTATCTGATTTACTTAACAACAGTAACACAAACTAACAGTATTCTGATAATTGTGACCATATAAATGTACTATTCACTTTAGGCTGTCTATAGTAGCCTAACTAGCGATCTATAAGAGGAGAAATAATGTAGATTGTTCATTGCAATAACAAAAGTTGAAGGGTTTCTGCTGTTGTGAAAATACTATGGCCAAGAAAGATACAATCTAGTTTAAATACGTATAATCCATTAAGGGTAACCAAGCAGTCTGTGACAGTTAGCGGTCTACAGGTCAGACATGACAACAAAGTGAATAATGACATAAAAAGGGGCAACCATTTTACATGTTCACTTAAGTTTTATTATGTCAAACAGCCCTCTTACTTTTACTAAAATGTTAACAAAATAGCCTCCAGGCTTTGCTCTTTTATTCACAAACAGAATCCAATTCAGCTCAACCTAGCAATACTGAGCAGGGGGCTAAAGAATCTGACTGTGTGATAACAAACACAAATAGTTAACTATGTTAGAAACTCCACCTGAGGCAGACAGTGGAAAAACAGACATAATAACGTAATTAAAATACCAAAAAGGCAACTTTTCCTGTGTGGTTAGTTGCATGTAGTCTAAACTATGTTAGACAAAGCTTGGAAAGGGTATAGCAGGACAGGACCATTAAGGGTTAACTTGAATTTAAGAAGGTCCCTTTTGCATGTACGTGCACACACCCAAGCACACACAGGCAGGCACACATATTGGTATGTTTCTTCCTGAACAGATTGCTGAAAAGCTTGTTGCACACAATCTTTTATTATGAAGTATTAATTCGTAATAAAACCGAAAAGACCCAGCACAGTTATTTACACTTTATGACAAGCACCTTCAAAGCTTTAAATCCCCAACATCAATTAATCTCCACAGCATTGTTCCAGTAGAAACACCTCTTGAGGAGTGAAGTAGAAACAATTACCTGGTTGCTTTACAGTAAAGTAGGCTACTCAAGTGTAATATGATCTAAAGGCCTTTTTAAGGCACTCTCACACTGCTGAAAAGAAAGAACATACTAGTATACCTCAGCTGGGTACACTATGTGCTCATGTGTTCATGTGTTCTTGTGTGTGTCTCAGGTTTAAAACAAATTTACAAATGGTCCCAAACAGTGAAATCCAAGTGTCCCAGAGACAGGCTTTAGATCTGGTCAAGTGGTTACTGAAGATGAATGAATGGCTAATTATGCTAAATACTTTATAGTATGCATTTGTATGAGAATCTAGCAGGAGCAATAACAAAGCAGATGGTCACATCTCAGAAACCTGACATACAATATGAGAAAGCAACATTTCAATAACTGTCAAACGCCTTATGAATAAGTTATACGTAAGTACTGGATAGTCACAATTTATTGTAACTGCCCCCAGCAGGGTAATATCTCTAGTGCCAGAAGTCCTGATAAGTCTGCATACAGATACACTAAAGCACCCTGGGGGCAAGGTCATTCCTCACAGAGCATAAAAAGTGTTAGCCAGCAGAAACACACACACACACACACACACACACACACACACAGGCCTGCTGTTTTCCAGAGATGATAGAATAAAAAACGGGTTGAAAGCATGTCTACCGGTGAGAAAGAAAAACGCATTTTGGAAAACATCTAGCTGTCCATCAAAACCCAGCAGGTGACAGAATACACATTTATGCCTGAACAAACCCATGGTATATGCACAAACTCTCACACAAATGTTTTGTCTTAAGAATTTACACACCCACACAATTTTCCTAATCTCTGGCACTGTCCTACCTTTTTGACAGTCTCCAGCATGGAGCGGCCACCCTGCCATGGCTTGGAGCCTTTGCGGATGCACGAGAGGCTGGCCATGCTGTGCCACTTGCGGTCCTCCAGCTTCCTGTGGAAGGTGTTGGCCAGCAGCAATACTGTGTCATAGATGTAGCGGTTGGTGATCTAGCCAGATGGGGTAGAAGAGAAACAGGGGAGAAAGAATGGGTTATGGAAAGCCGAAGGCCTTTAATTAATCAGCAAATCACAAGATTTATGACTCACATAGGAAATACAGTAAAGAGAGAAAGGGGATTGTTTTGTTGTTTTGTTTTTGTTTGCAGTAAATGTGCCCCTTGTCCACAGTCAACTATAGTACAATCATACAACCGCTGTTTTATAAGTCAATCTTTTTTTTTAGTTGGCCAAATATTTAGAACAGTCTCTTATGGAGTATTAAATCTGATTAGAAAAATCAAGTTCTTCTTATAACTGCATACTATGACAGAAAATTAATTAAGAGATATTAATTATTTTACCCTAGTGCTGTTAAATTCTAAAATCTGAATAGCCAGAAGAAGTTGATTATCTTTCTGTAATATCACTGCAAGGTTAATATCACTGAACTCATTCTAACATGTAACCCTTTTATATGGAATGCTTTATATTAATGCATTGACCTTAAGTGGGTACTCCACATAACCTAATGATGATAGTTAATAGACTGAGTGTGTTATTATTTAACAAAGAAGAAAGTATATTTGTTGATATGGTGCAGTCATGTAGTGGTTATTTGTGTCTTATTAGCATCACAGCAACAATTCCAACCATTTGGAAAATTAAAAATCCTGGAATAATGTAAAACCATCAATTATCCAATCCAGTTAAAAATAAAAGTCACATTTGAAGTACACCTTGTTTAAAGTGATCTTCGAGATTAAACCTGATCAGTAGTGGATTGCAATTCCTTGCTAATCTGTTCAGCATTAGACAGCAGTAGAATTGGTGCATGGCATTTGCAACACATGTTCTGAAGAATGCAAACACCTCCTGCTAATGCTATTTGCACAATAGCTTCAAATCCCCAGTTGCCTGTGAAGACTTCAGCTGATGCTTGTTTGTCTTTTCATGTGTTTTCTTTTCTTTTGAATCTGACAGCAAGGCATAATGTAAGAAAAACTCACAGGGTTGAGGAGTGGAATTGATAATTAGATCATTACAACATTCTCCACTCCAAATATGACCACACACACACACACACACACACACACACACACACACACAATAGGCTGTGTGGAAGGAGAGTTAATCCCACTCTGATTGATCGTGCTGTTCTGATCTTGCCTGAGTGTTGTCTCTGTTTTAATGAGGCTATAATAAATAGTGTCAAGTGACCATTGCATTTTCCCATTGTTGATTAACCCACAAAGTTTCTGCACACTTGACACTGCATTGAGTGTGTGTGTGTGTGCCTCTCTCTCTCTCTGTGTGTGTGTGTGTGTGTGTGTGTGTGTGTGAGTAAATGTCAGGAAATTCTCTGGCCATCCGCATTGTCCACATTAAAATCTACATACATTTGTCTGAGCCAGATTGAACATGAAAAACATGTGCTTAAATAATTATTGTAATAATGCAACTATATTTTAAGTGTTAATTACATCTGACTTGATCAGTGTAAACATGCATCCCCTTGTAGACTTGAATTGGCTTTTTGACCCTTTTAACATGGGAAGCGTGGTCATGAATGAAATAAAATTAATGAGTGGCCAATAGGGTATCAAGTTTTACTATGTCTATGTATTTACCATTAACCAGTTATCAATTTATTTATTGACACTGTTCGTAATAACCACTATTAGGGCCATAATGATGCACAATGACACAATGTGTTGTCAGTCGGTGTTACTTGTGCATCTAATGCAAACGCCTTGTTTGAACACCAATCTGCACAATCCATCAAGATATAATATACATGAGAGTGCCATGGGCCTGATCGCTCTGGTCCACACAAATGTGATCTATGGTGACCAATAGGGAGGCCTTGGAAGACAGGCATTTTAGTTGACTTTGGAGCTCTAGTTCTAAATGATGCCTCAGGCACTGTTACTGATCACAGAGGCTTTGTTTACTGAGATAATTTACACATTTATTTATTTATTTTAAGATGTGATGAACCTGTAGTAAATTTCATTTATTTTATACGGACAAAAAGGCAACTTATATAATATACATATAATATGTCTTTAAGCTAATTTTCTGCCATGAAAACAGCATTGTGAATCAAGTTTATATTGTGACTGAAGTGTGCCAATTCCTATGTTTTAATTTAAAATTCCTAGTCATATATGTAATCTCAAAGTTTTTTGGACTGTGACACCATATACCACTCCATCAATGTCCAGATTACACCATGATTCATGTTCCTCATGCTGAAAATAGATAGTTTTACTATTTTAGTCATTTTTGTAGCATGACTCAAACTTTCACAGCATGCAACGCCTGTAATGTCATCCAACCCTTTATATTATGTACTGTATGCTAATTTGTGTCTAATCATGTTGGTCTGTGTCTTGTACATGGATAATGTGGGTTTGCATATGTGGAATCCGCATAAATGTAGGCTTACTATCTATTTCAGATGCCTTTTTTTTTTTTGCTTAGCTTTCTGTGGCTCCACCCTGAGGGGCTAACTGACAGGTGGAAAAAGGTGAAAATGAAAATGCAGTCGACCTGGAGGTCATTTTCACAGAGCATCAGTGCAGTAGTGAGAATATGTAATGGCCAAAAGGGAAAAGGAGATTGTTTCTCTGTTTTATTAGAATTTTTCTAGCATGGAGTTTAATTTCATATACGTGCCAAGGCAGGACATGTAAAGTTTAAGGTGCAGCATATATATAAACTAAAGCTGCTTATTATTTTGGGATCCACTACTGATGATAGATATCTCATACCGACTCAAATGGCTGGATCTATTTGGCTAAAAGAAAGGAGAGCCAAGATTGCAAGGAAATATTACAAAGATATTACTTCTTTCAAAAGCCTCTAAATATCTTATCATTTCAAAATAGATCTTTTGAGTTATGTGTATTTGTTTAGCACTAGGCACAGTAAACAGCTTTATTAAGATGAATTCAAAACCAGACAGCATCCGCTTTGGCTTTTAGTAAATATACTATTTCAACACCCATAAATCAAACAACCTCACAATGCTTTTCCTACACAATTTTGGCATCAAAATGATGGTGTGAATCCCCTGAATAGAAGCATGTCATTTAATATGTATGTGTATGGATGGAGAAAAGTGACCAGTAAGTTCCTTTTCGCATGCCAGTAATATGGATGCCCAAAGGCTGAAACATGCCCAGGATTAAATATAGCATTATGCATGTAGTATTGGTATTAGGACTAAAAAAATTCAGATCAGTTTGTCCATACCCATCATGTCACTTTCAACCAAGGTGGAATGATTGAAAACATGAAGTCCTAATTATGTGACTTTGTAGCTGACTCACAAGTGACTTTGTCGTATGTAAATATACTGTAATTACATACATGTTAACCTGATTTCTATAGTTAAAACGGTTAAAGAGCCACACCAGCAGCATTTCTTTTCTGTTTTTACAACCCTGTTCAAATTACATCTGTGTCACCAGCTGCTAACTGACCTGGCCTAACCACAGACAAAATAAGTAAGTGCATTAATTATAGACATAAGTTTATAAAGCTTGATGTGTTTGTGCCCTCTGCAAAATTTAAAGGAAAAAAGTCTTTGTCACTTCTATATTCACGTCTTTTTCTGTGTTTAATGGCTAGTGACTGAACACTGTAAAAAGCTTATTAAAGTCTTAAACCACTGCCACTTCATGCTAATTTTAAATCATTTCATTGGGTTAATGAACCTTATTTGATAGCATACAGCATAACTTCAGAATAATCTGACAGTACAGTACAATCAATTGGACTGATGTGTTTACTTACTCATAGTAAAAAAGAGCATAAAGGTCTAGTTGACAACTTTTCTGATTAATTTTGTTTAAGCATTGACACTAAAACAGCAGAGTATTATATATTAGTTTGACAGTACATCTTAAAAAAATCCCTACTCCAACCTTGGAAATCTGAAAGCTTGTGAGTGTCGCATGACACCCAATTTGCATGGCAACATGCCACTTTCAACCAATTTCAATGCAAATGACCAGAGAATGCAGTTTGGGTTGGGGGGAAGGGGGGTATGTAGCCGGGCAAGGGCCTTGCTCAAGGGATCAATAGTGGCAGTTTGGTGGCACAGGGATTTGAATTGATCAGTAGTCTAGCATCTTAAACCCTGAGCTACAAATACCCGTTTCTGAAAGAATTTGCTTTAATTGATTCTGCAAAACTTCAGCTAATGCACAGTGTCACTCATTCTCGTAAACAAGTAACCCTAAAGAAAAATTCAGGTAATTTGTTGGTGTTTACACCAGTACCCTATAAATAAGAAACTTGATTATTAGGGTTTTTAAAAATCCTTTTGTCCTGTGATCTCTCACGAGTGCTGGGTTGATACATACGTTTATGTTAAATGGACTAGCATAGACATATGTTTTAATAGTGTGGCAATAAAATAACATCTACCCTGAACAGGACCAACTCCCAGCAATGCTGGTCACAAGGCAGTACTTTTGTTTCAAGTCAGAAATAAAATGAAATATAATGCAGTTTTAAATTATATACATTATTTAAAAAAGAAATCTGTAGAAGAAATGATCCATACAACATCTTACAGCGATGCCAAGCTGTTTTCAACAAGGACATTCCATTTTGCCTTAACAGCCTGTTGGGAACGATTCAGATAGTGGCTTGACAAAAAGAGCAACCATGGATAAGATCTGTGACTAGCAATCCTGTCTGTTATAGAGTGGCGCTATCATTACTTTTGAATTTGCTCATGGGTTTTTTCCAATTCTTGCAAATTTTCATCCTGGAGAGGAAATCACACTGCGTTTTGAGAGAAAGGACACAGTGGGGAGCTGATTCAAAGGTTGTGGGGAAATTCTTTCCCTTGTAAGCTCAACAGACTCATGAGGTGGTAGCTGGAGGAGGAGGTAGAAGAAGCAGCAGAGGCTAGAGGAAGCCTGAGCACTGCAGCTTCTGATGGACAACCTATTCACTGGTCCAGAGGGAGAGAAGGAGGGAGAGAGAGCCCAAGAGAAGGGAGGGAAAAAGACAGAGACAGAAACACAGAGGGACAGAAGATGATATGCTCCAGAGCTGTGTGAAATTGGACTTCTTCTGGCCTGATCTCCTGATCTCTGATCTATTCTCCAGCTTAGCCTAACTGCACCCCTCTCCACTGCTTTAACATACACATATGGACAGACACCACATACTCACACGAAAGAAAACAAAAACACACACATTCTATGCTTTTATTTCAACAAAATATATATGAAGAGGAAATCTCTGATCTCTGTTGAATCCCAGGCTCTGTAATAGGAGAAAAAAACTGTGGAGCACTAACATTCTTCTGACAGAAACTGGAAGGCATCCCTAGGTTTTTTTTAGGGAGAATCTACATAATTCCCTCAACACCATCTATGTTATCTTTCCCGACATACTGCCAGTGATTTTCAAGCTTGGTCATAGCAGATGTACATGTAAGTACATGAGGATTGGGAGGGAAGTACCTCTAATGACTGAGCCTTGGGGTCTTTGGGGTTACAGAGCGAGTTGTTGATGCGGTGGTTATTCCGCACACATTGCTGGCTTGTGTTCTGAGGAAGAGGGAAGGTCTGTCGGATGATAGTCAGACGTCCTATTGACTTCACCACCAACTCCTGCACGTCCATATCTGAAATCTCCTGTAGAAAGAAATCCCACATGAATGTCAATTGGGATGATAATTAAACATATAAAAAGATGAACAGTGTTAATGACTTTTATGCTGGGCAGTAAGATATGGTGCAAGGGCAGTTTCCCATAAAATATGTTTGGGGCAAAAGTGTTGCATATTCAGAGACTCAAGGCTTCCCATTCAGAATATGCAAATCTTTTTGCATGGAGTACATGCCTCAGAGATTGCCAGAGTAGACCAAGATGTTTTTCCCCTCAGTATTATTTACATCACCACATTTAAACAAGAGCACTTGCTTTGTATGTTTTAAAAACTGAGAGGTACTGGAAAAATGCTAACTGATGTAACACAAGCAGGAGACAATTTAAAAATGCATAAAAAATAATAAAAGACTAATACAATAATATATATGTATGAGAAGATGGCAAGCATGGACATATATTTACAGTATATAGAACATTACAGAACTAATATATTACAGGTCTAGTAAATTGCCAATATTTTGCATTAATCCTATTTGTATTTATTACAATAATCAATTATTTTTACAATACAAAATAATAGAATAGACCCTTTTATTGTCATTATATTTGCATACAGTGACATTTAGCGTTCTAAATCTCTAAATTATTCTAATCTTATTAGAATAAATATAATTAATTAAAGAACTAAAAACAAACAAAATATTACATTCATTTATTTGTTTGTTTGTTTGCTTGCTTGCTTGCCTACTTATCATGCTCTGACAGTTACTAAGGCATTTTTTTCATAGTTTGATCCACAAATAAGTAAAAGTGCCGATGGTTTAAAGAATAAGCTGCACAAGCACTCATCCACTATAGTTACATGAGTGACACTAAGCACCCTGTTTACCTAAGTCTTACAAAACTTCTGAACAGTGCTTAAGTCTGTAGCTGCATTTGAGGTCTGAATATTGATGTGTGCAGTTACAGTACTAAATCATCATTACATGCAATTAACTCAACTCTGCATATGGCCCATTATCAGTGAGAAAACTGAAACATTAAAAATGTATTAGATCTATTAAATCTGCTAGAAAAAGACCCTGTAATAAGCAAGAATCCTTGGAAGACTATCTGAAAATTTACAACATAGCAATAGCAATGTACACTTTCGATTTACGATTGTGCAATTTACAATTCTGTGACAAAAGCATTTAGCCAATTAATGATCTGCACTCTTTCTTATACTAGTCCTTTTCAGTACTTAGGGTGCTGAAGAATAAGACATCTCATTAGCCCAGTGCTACTACTATAGTACTGTTTGCTGAGTGAAATTGAACAAGCATGCTGAAGTAAATCCACTGTTTCTAAAGAACAACCATTCAATAATCAATAGAGCAAATTGCAAACCTTTTTGTATGCTTACCATTCTCAAAAAGGAAATGTCTTTTTACAAATGTTAATAAACTCATTGGTCAATAAACTCAACTTCTGACATTGACACACTTTCACTTGAAGAGAAATCCTATTTCACAATCATATAAGTTCTAGAGACCGAAAAGCCTCTCTCTTCTCTTAATGATTATCCCAGGTACACAACAACTCCCTCATACACAAACTGAACTATTTACTCTTTTAGCAATGCCACTGTCCTCTTCTTTGTTGTTAGTCTGAGGTCACCCCATTCACACTCTATAACTGCTGCCAGAGATGAAGTAGACCATCTATTTATAATAGCCCTTCATATATTTCCCAGATGGGTGCTAATCTAAGGGTAGAAGTTGAGTGCAGTCATAAACTAAGAAAAACAGAGCAAAAAAGTGAAAAAAGAACAGCAGCACTGTCTTATATCTAATGTGACCCAATGAGTAGTTTGTACTAATTTAAGCCCAAAGCCATGTTCTTTGATGACATAGACCAGAGATGATGAGATGGGAGCAGATGTGGCCAAACCGCACCGTATGACATGTCTCACTTTGGGGAATTTGCCATTCTTACCTGAGACAACTTAATTCCCAGTGACTGGCTTTCATAAAGCGTGTCATCTTCATAATGCTGCTGGGGTTCCAGCCACATAGAAAGGACCAACTTTTTTTTTCAGCACATAGACCTACAGTACCTAATTCACAGCGTTTTCTTTTGGGTGGAACAAAACCCATGTTCACACTTTTTAAAAAAAAAAAAAAAAAAAAAAAAAAAAAGGAAATGTCTTTTAACAAATGTTAACTTTTTTTAAGAAAAAGAATGACCACTGGGTAATTGGATACATGAGTTCCTCTAAACAGTACAGAGGCTACATGAGTTCCTCTAAATAGTTGACTCATACTTTAGAAACTTAGTTGATGGCACTTTAGAGGGCAGGCACACTCACATGAACCTGAAAATGTCATAGCCCAGTTACTGTTTTTACCCCTAGCTGAGAAATGCAAAAGGCTCTTGATGCTTAATTAGTGGAGCTAAATCAGAATGACACAAATAGAAGCCTACAGGGTTATGGCCTAGTTTAGAGGTACAGTTTGTCAGTTTTTCCTACCCTTAGATTGCTGTCAAATTAGGCCAGGCATGAGGAAAGTGACTAGTCATGGCATGGATAAATTGGAGCTCACAATGTGATATTGTTTCTGTGTCATGTGACTACGTAAATTCATGGAGTTACAAGTATGATGTGCTATTTTGCATTTTTTTTAATTATATTGTTATGTCCTTGTCCTACTAAAGTCTTAAAATGTCTAAGAGTAAAGCTCCATATAGTGCAAAAGCTTGCCTACTATTTTAGTTGGAAGGGCAGACTGCATATTTTTTTCGTATTGCCTTGAACACTGTGAATTTCAAAGTTTGCCCATGCATATTATGTAGCTTAAGGAGAAATCAACGGAAAAGGAAATGCATTGTTCATGGTTAGAATGTGAGGACCAGAAAAAATGTCACAGAGATATTTGTGGAAAAAGACAAGTGAATAGATTGAAGGAAAACCGCTGATTTTGCCTTTTTATGTACATTGTAATGTTTTTTTTTTGTGTGTGTGTGTGTGTATGTGTGTGTAGTGTGGCTGTGTTTGACAACTTTACATATAAATATGATTTATAATTGGATTTTTTTGTTTCAAATATTCTTGAAATTCTGACTTATGGAATACTGTCCTGCACCACAGACACTCATTATTTCACCTCGGTTTTATCGTTTATTTGTATAAATGCATATAAATGTAGAGTTCACAAAGGTGTGTGACAGTTAGTGTAGCTAATAATAGGTTTTACATATAAATACAACATTCTAATTAGCATCATTTCAAGACCTAATACTAAATACTTAATATAGTATTTTAAACCTATACAAATTTCACAAAGATATACCACTGTCCTTATATTTATGCACTTTTGCAGATGTGTAGCTGAACTGGCATGTTTAGCTGCAATGGATGCTTGTATCATTTATCACGCCTTTGTCATCTTGTGTTTTCTAAGATACTGGCTAAATGTGAAATTGAGTTACTGTGAATGCCAAATGTTATACCATATTAAACATTACATATATCCTTTGTTAATATTTCATTTTAGGTTTTGATTTGGACTGTACTTTAACCAGGAAGGCTTGGATTGTTATAAAATTTTAAAGCACAAAACAATGTAATCTGGATTGTGAATACCCACTAACTACACAGCCACTGACACATTACTACTTATAGCTGTGTTCTATGGAACGTTACATAATAACATAATAAGAAATTCTGCATTCATGTACTCATTTTTCAGTAACAACCTCAGCCTGGTCCAGTAGGTCCAGAATCAGTCCTAGGAATGCTGGGTACAAGACCTGGGTGAGATGTTTATCTTTAGCAGGGCATCTCTCACACACATGTGCATTCATACACACTTATCCACACATAGGGGCAATTTAGAGTAGTCAACTCTACTGGCACAGGAGGTATAAGAAAACCCTTGTGTACATGAAGAGAACACGTGAGAGTAACCTGAGCTCAGGATCAGACTACAAGTTGTTGCTGGAGTTGTCAGCATATGCACTAATGTAAGATTAACACTCTTGCTCAGGCATGCATGTAGATGGAGCTAGTACTGAAGATGCTACTGCAAACAACTAGATGAACACAATTATCACAGAGATGTGACTAATGTCTCTGAGTCATTTCTCTAGCAGCATAGAAATGCTCTGCAGTGCTAGTGCAGTGACTTCCAAAGTTTCTTTCTTTTCCCTAATGACTCATTTCGGAACAATTTGCCCACAGAAATGTTATCCATGATCCAGGTAAAATGGACCAATTCCTAAAAACCGTCGTATTCACTTTCTTCGTGCCCTACATGCATAGTGTATAGTGTATATACATAGTGTATAATTATGTGAGATTTAGCCACAGAAACAATGTGCACCTTCTGTATTGTTGCATTTATACATCATCTGATGAAACTGCACTCACTGAATTACTGTGTAATTTTGCAGAAGATTATAGTATTGGCACCCACAGAATAAATGTTTTGTGAAAAATGAAACCATTATTGGATATGCAGTACTGGGCAAAAGTCTTAGGCACATTTAAAAAAAAAAAGTTATAGAGTAAAGATGACTGCAAAAATAATAACAATACCCGAGTCTTTACTACTTGTACAAAAAATACCACAATGTGCAGTAAATAGTAATAAACTAGAGAAAATCAGGATCAGGTGCGATGACCCTTTGTTCCAGCAACCGTTTATGCATTTTTATATGGAAATTAGGTGGTTACTTTTTCCAAAGTTTAATGGAGAATCTGCCACAGAGCTTCTGCAGGGTTTGATTGTCACACTTGCTTCTTTTTGCATGAAAGACCCATGAGCTTTGTGTGTGTGTGTATGTGTGTGTGTGTGTGTGTGTGTGTGTGTGTGTGTGTGTGTGTGAATGCATTTCTTACTGACATACGAAAAAAAATAAGTTTTTGGTAAAGTAGTGTTTAGAACTCTAAAATGTATTTGTACTGACTCAATAATCCAGAATCTATAACAAGATTTGTACAAAAATCAAATATAAAAAAAATAGGGTGCCTAAGACCTTTAACATTATCATATTTGCAGTATAAACATGTATATACATTTAGTAAAGATTTTAAAAGACAGCCATTTTCATTTATGTAAAACTGTATATCTTTAAATATCTTTACTAAACAAAATATCTACAAAATTAGCTTTATAATAAATACATTTTATGAACCAAGAGTTCTTTCTCATATGGGTACATCCCACTATATGGCCTTAACAATGAAAATCCATTTTCTTACTTTTTATTTCCCACAATTTATATTATATTTATGTTATGAGTAGTTACCTAGAACTCATGACATCTAGGCCATAACCCTGTATGTTTGTGTACATTCTGTACATTATACTCATTTTAGCATTGGATATGCAATAATAAGCCTGATTATTCTATAGCCTTGTCTGAAGCATTATCCATGAAACTGGATTTTTCATGTTTCTATAATGTCCTAGTGAGAACAATACAACTCATCAGAAAGGGAAAAGACTGACATTAAGGTGGAGAATCAATCACTGGAACTGAGTATCTATAAAATGTTGTGCTTTATTGCAGTCTCCTAAAACATTCCCAGAGGCGTATTATCTTTACCTGGCCCTGAAGAGCTACTTCTCTGCACGGATACCTTTATACTTTGCTTCAGCCTGCTCCAGTTACTGAACCCTTCATGATTTGAATCAAGAACCCTGGAAAGGCAGCAGACTGTACGGTTGTGCTGTGACCTTCCAAAAAAAAACAGGTTTGAAGAACAGAACTCTGGAGGATTGTTCCAGATTCTGTATCAGCTGACCACAATATCAGGCAGATAAAACAACACAGGCATAGAATGCCAGCTCTTTTTAGCTCAATGTTAAATCTGCAATATGTGACTTTAGGGTTAAAATATCTGATTCACCCGGAATTATATTAAAAGGGGTTTAGAAAATGCTCTATTGATTATTGGATGGGTTTCTTTAAAAAGAGTAAATGTGCATATTTGTGCAATTTAACTTAGCACAGCTGATGTAAAGCCATAGTTATTTTATAACATAAAGGAATTTTAATTTGCATGCAATATATATATATTACACTGTCGTCATCATAATCATCAAACAACACAAAATGACAAATGCCTGGACATATTTTATGCTTAATTTTGCCATGACACCAGTCAACTACAAACTGAGCTCTGTGATATTACCTAGAGCAAGTATTATAGCCTCATCATTAAGAACTAGTGCAAGGAGAAGGTATTCAGTGAAGGATGGAGCAGTGAAGTGAGCTTGCAAAGAAAATGTTGAATGTGAGAGCACAACAATTCTTTGAAACCACTGAGACACACACACACACACACACGCACACACACACTTCCTATTATTATTATTATTATTATTATTATTATTATTATTATTATTAACATTATGTCTGATATTTAGATGAAAATTATTTTAAAATATTAGTATTAGTTATGTCTAGTGAATGAAAGAAGCTTACCTCATTTATGATGATCCAGTGGCAATCAAAAGCGACCAAGTTGGTTTCAACTACCTGCAGGAGAAAGTAGCATTCAGGACATTAATAAAGTATCTATACATAGAAGCATTAAATAATTTCTAATAAAATCCAACATGATTACACAGTGATTATACAGTGTGCAGATGAGCATGGACATTAATTTGCAGATTATAAGTGCACCTACTTCCCTTTCATCTGTCTTTCATAACAATTCTCATCAACAATCAAATCTACATTTCCTATTTACATATTTTACATCCTCATGTACAATGTTCTGTCCTGTGTCTTCTTCTCCATCTCGTCCTCTATCCCTTGTTACAATCCCATCAGTGCTTCTCCTGCCCATTGTATCAGGGCTGAATTCCATTATCTGTAATGGTATAGGTGACTAAAAGCGGGTGTCATAAAAGACGTTATTTCTAAACAAAGGCAGCAGCTGGAGAGTATGATGGTTGGTGCAGTGCTAATAGTGTTTTAATCTTTCACAAAGACCTAATAAAACATAATTACAGCCCAGACAAGAGGCATAACGCATCCTATCAACTGGAACACAAGTGGAGAATGTTTGATTAGGCAAATGGAGCTAAAGAGTCTCTTGATTCCCAGTATAAAGATATAGGTCCTAGAAAAAGAGCTGTATAGAAAAGCATTTTTCATGCACCAAACACAGGCCGTATGTTAAATTGTTATCTTTATGCATAAAGCAGCTATTAAAAGTCTGGCTTTGGAACGGTGGTTATTATATGGTGTGTAATGCATTACTGCAGACACCCCCTCCTTACAAAAATAAATAAATAATAATAAATAAATAAATAAATAAATAAATAAATAAATAAAAGCAAACAACAGATGGAGCCAAATACGATGCGACTTTTATTTTGTTACTCCATGCGTGTGACATTAATATTTTATGCTTGCCAAGGTTACAATAACAATCCATGGCCTGGCAGTTGTGTGGGTGGGTGGAGAGGGTCAGCTTATGTTTTACTGCCTGCTGTGTGTGTGTATGTGTGTCTGTGTGTGTCAGTTATAGCCTATGGCTCAGCCTGTCCTATACGTTCAAATGAATGCTCTGCCTATCCAGATGTTTCCACTTAACTAGAGCATGTACAGCTCTATCAGCTCGTGCACAGCGAGCCTTAAATACCGGGCAAGTGACCTAATCGCAATGGCGATAACCTAACCATTAGAATGGCAGCCTCTTCAAAGCAGTGATTCATCATCTTAAAGTGTTTGTGTAGGTGGTGTGATCAAGTAAAGCATCAATACTGGGATTGTCCCTAAGACTGACAAATAGGCTCTTGTGATGTGACTTGGCAGTGCTTTCAGGATGTGGTAAACAACAGCCCTACGACTAAACCAGTGTCTTCCCAAGAGAGGATTTCAGCAGATCCACCTTCTGCTTTGAAATAATACAAGGGCAGTCCCAAGCTACATACATAAATAGAAACAAAGGTACCAACAAGTGGACTGTGCAAAAACCCAATAGAATTTGACACAATGCTGTGTGTCTCGGTTCAAGCCTTTTCCCTGAGTGACAGGTGGCTTGTGGTGAGGTTGTTTGCCTATTAGATCAAAGCCTTGTATTCACCCAGAGATTTCTGCTCATTGTTCATTACTGTCACCTGCACATCTACCTCTGACTCGAAACTAGAAAGCAGCCTTGGGAATTCAGCATCAAGGTGAGATGAAAACCCAATATGAGTGCAGTGGAGTGCCATGTAAAAAACGTTCTGAGCAAAAAAAAAATATTTTATTAGCCTTTAGGATGACAGCAAAAATGTACACCCCCATATAATTCCTGAAATGAAATATATATATATATTTTTTTTTTTTTTTTTTTAATAAAACGTGAGTGTATTCTATAGCAACAACAATCGGAAGCCTAATACATCAAAGTATCAAAAATATTATACCTTTATTCCCTTGTTTTATAACATATTATTTGACCATTTGTAAATTTTGGCTGACACACTATGTGTCGTATACTTTACGAACACAAGGAGGTGCAGAACAAAACATGATTTTATGCAGTCACAAAACGCATATGCAATGATTCTGACATTAAAGTTCTATTTGCTAAAACTGTGCCTAGGAGCACCAAAAGTAAGTGCACTCTGTGTGAGGTGCAGATTGCGGTTTAAAAGCTGCTGTAAAAAAATATGGAAATGTTCAACAGTACAGCTCAGGACTAATGATGAATGTGTTAGTAATACAGACCCCTGTGTTGGAACATGCAAATGGCACGGAGGGCATCAGTGCAGCTGATATGCCATTAGATTCCCAGTTGGTTTTGCACTAATGAAAAGACGAGCACTTTCAGATGCAAAAATGTACAGACATATTTGTGATATATGTGCTGCAGCCAGGGTTTCAAATCAGTGTGACAGAAGCAGGCAAGCAGTGTTAAAACACAGGTCTGCCACAAGTCTACCTGAATTGTGGTTTTACCGATGACCTAAAGTATTATACATTTTTATTATTTCACAGTTTTTTAATGAATAAATAATTAACAGTAGCCTAATTCTGTGTGAACTGCCTGAAGTTTAGTGCATAGAACAGAATACATAATCAGCCACACTTCCATTATTGCCACCCTTTTCACATATGCACGAAGTGGAGAAGTACAACTTGCATAAACTGCATGTTTAATCTTGTACTACAATTTTAGCCATAACAAAGTTCTTGAGCATAATGTTGCCTAAACAAACTTAAAAAATAGACACAATCTATTATCAATCTATATCTAGATCTTGATCCTATATAGTATGTCTTGTTAATATGGAAACCTTTAGATTCGACCGTACATTAGGATAACATACTGTGGTTTGACCTTTATGGGTCGTTATTTAGTTTGCATAAGTTGCTATATACACAGAGGTTTGAGGACTCTTCTGTGTTGTTGGCTTGACTGGTGTATAGCGGTTATGGTTTCAGCTAAAATGATATTGTTGATGATCACACAATGGGCATTTATTGGGATAAAGCTTATTAAAAATTTATTAAAATTGTTTTATGTTAACTGTTGTTTTAGTGATATAGCTTTAAAAAGTTTGCTAATATTATTTTGTTAATATCTAACATTGTTGTCTAACATATGTGTCTGTTTTTCAAATAAGCTAAAGGCAGAATTTGGTTAATGGCCTCTATTCCTGATCAGGTACCTATAATGTCAACACAAGAATTGAAGATATTAAAAGATTTTTAAAAATGCCTTTGTGGTCAAAATAGCAACATTTAAACCCTGCATTTATTTCCATTGTAATTAAACCAGGTGAGTGTGTGTGTGTGTGTGTGTGTGATATCTGCAGAAGTTCACATATTTGTTCGAGATAAAATACTTAAAGATCTTTGAATCCAGTACCACAGATGTTCAAATTACATGGCAAAAACCTGTGCTTCAAGATGGCACTTTCAGAAAATGATGATTATTGTTATCATGCCATATTTTCCACCTGTCTGGGCTCATAAAGTGGCTGAGAAGATGGCGAGTACTCATTATGGTGCGCAAGATACAAAGATAATCAGAATTAATGATGCACTTCGGCACTACACAATACTCTTTCTACACAGGCATCCTTAGATCCAAGCTAATAACTAGTATATATATATATATACACACTAGTAAATTATGCACAATTGCATAATGCCACTTTCCATGCAGAAAAATGTTCTTCTTCTTCATAATAATAATA
>JAOVVF010000031.1:2507191-2522778 GCA_028565595.1 Duopalatinus emarginatus | reverse complement strand
AAATCCACCTTTTATAAAAGATACATATGTATATATGAATACATTCTACAGTAGTATATAGTATTCCCATATAAAGAATCATAGTCACAACCATCAACCCTTTTAGATTCTGTTACATAGATTTTGTATTCATAGATTTGTCTCTCTGGGCCAATATATACATACAGAGCCAATAAAATAAGCTAAAGCAACTCATTTTTTGTGCAAACCCTGACTGAAACATAATACCTAGAACATTCAGCAACACTGGTCTGTATCAGTCTGGCCCAAAACAAAAGCCAGAGGATGGAACAAATCAGTCTTTTGTGAGGCAAATTAAAGTGACACTATTTCCTGTCGTTATCTCTCTAGCTGTAGTGCCTTACATAAAATAATTACAGTCCGTTTATAATAAGCTACCCAGTGGGCACTCTCGCTGCCAGCACAGTCCTGGAACTTCAACGGACAACATGGAAGTAATTTCCCTCACACACTTGAACTGCATCGGGCAATGTGTGAAGTGAAATTAAATCATAAATTGCACTTCATCTGTGGTGCAACTGACTGTGCTGCAGCCAAAACCTACTGGCATCAATAAGGAACAATTTACTGATAATAATGAACATCTACTTTAAAACTACCAGAAATTTTAAAGCTTGATGGGATGAAAGATCTTCAGAGGAAATGAGCACCACATACAAGAGATGCATCCAGGTGAAACCAGGGATCGAGTTTTATTGGCTAATTTCCCTCATGCTCAGTTCCCCCATGACACATTTGTTCCTGAGGCTTCTAATGTTGCCTCTAATGTTAATGACTGAGGTTATGCACTAGTGAATTATGAAATCAACTTTTTGCTCGTGTTTGGAAGTGCCCTTCTGATGTGCAAGCTGCCTGGAGTAGAGCGCTGCTCTCATGATAATAGAGTCCTTCATTTTATACAGATTTGACAACATAAATTGAAAGCTGACTGTCTCTTTCACACCCTCCAGGCATTTTATAGCTCTAAGTGATTAAATGAACTCCCAGCCATTTGAAGCTTGACCATAATTAAGGTGATAACAATGAAAAGCCTGGACATTTTCCCTCTTAGGCTAAAAAGTTATTGTTGTGGAGATATTGTGCGAACAAGATAAATCTTCAGTGCTATTCATTAAAACATCGCTCTGTTATCATAACCTCAGCACAGATGGCAATTCAAAAGGTCTTATGTTATTTACAGATTTTTGTTATTTTGAAACCTTTTAAAGAAAGTAATTAATTCATTTAAACAAGTCCAATTAATGATAATGATAATTGTCCCTAATTATCTTGCTGTTTTTAATTAACATTTTGGTTTGGCAATGATACATAGTGGATTTTGGGCAAAGTTTTGATATTTTGCTCTTTAAGTACTAAAGGGTTTTGCTAGTAATTTACAGCTCATTTATAAAAAAAAGAATTATTAAATAGTGCCATTGCTTATTACTGAGATTTTACCCTTATGGGTAGATTTTCTCCACTTTTAGTATGAAACTTCTCTGTGAAAAAAGAATTAAGTGTACATCAACCAAGCATTTACGGTACATAATTAGACCTTAAGGGCCGATGATCATCCTAAGTGTGGTACACTACATTCTTGCTTTTAGAAGAAAAATGTATTCGGAATGTAACAAAATTACAGAGTCCTCTTGAGGATATGAGCCCAGTGCCAAACAGCCACAAAGCCCCATAAACAGCATGCAACACTTTGTCCTGAACTAACACAGTATAGCCAAGGTAATGGAGCACTACCTGATGAATTAAAGGCACCAACAAACACCAACAACATAGGCTCTGTCACCGTCAATGATTCCAGCTGGAGCCAAACGTACACAGCAACAAAACAGTTGTCATAACTGTAGCATAACCTCTGTTGTCACCTGTCTATGCAATACTAATACTGCATTCTAGTGTTCAGTGAGTGGAAAAGCTGTTTCATTAGCAGTCAAGTCATTGTATCCAACATAAACCTATTGCATAAAACAGTCTATATTTGTAATGAGACAGGCCAGTACCCAATCACCACCCCGGACAAGCACAGACTCATAGAATCACAGGAAGAAACTGGAGATAACCATTTCAAAGAAAAGAGACAGTCAACATCAAGCTAAAACAACTAAAGCCTCAAAATATGGAAACCACCTTTAATGTACTTACAATAGCATCATGGATGTGTATGTCTCTATTTTACTGCTCAAAAATAAATGCACTGCAGATTTACAAATACATTTCTCCCAGACAGGCAGTGCAATCATTAAATTATCATTATAAACTGGTAAACTGGCTTCAACAATAAACCATGCACTATGTAGTATGTCACTAATTCCTTGTGATAGTAATAAATGTTTTTGTACCTAGCATTAAGATAGCATGGGTCATAACATGAACAATGCTACATGATTTGAAAAATGACCTGGATTATATTTATAGACACCTGAAAACTTTCTTGTCACTTAGCTCAAACTTTAATCACTAAACTTTCTCTTTTACTCAGTTAGGCTCCAGATTGTTGATGTTGGTGAGTCAGGTACAGGGGCTGTAGACTCTGCTAAAGTGAGTTGCTCCGTGTATGCGTAATATTGTAGGATGTGAAATATTGTGGGTTGACAGATTAGAAGCGTAATCCGCCCACAGGCTTATCAGCACATGCCATGGCTGTGTCATCATTCATCAAGCTTTCTCTGCGGGAGAGTTCCAGTTTGAGAATGAATGAATAAACACACACAGATGCAGATGCTCATACCCAGAATGAATGGTACAAACCCCCAAAAAATAAATTCAGTGAGACTTGCACATTTTCTAGGCTGTATAAACTGCTGACATAAATGTGTTCTGGGGAAAGTACAAAATAAACCTTAAAAATAAATCAGCACAATAAAATGCACTTAATAGGTGATGATGTATTATAAGTGTCAAGCAAATATTGTTGTGTTTAACAGGACAAATAGTAAAAACAAAACAAGAACTATTTATAGCATGTTAGCAGAGGTATTAATAGCAATTAAAGAAAGTGGGGAAAAAGGACTAGCATTTCAGTGAAAAAAAACATTTAACATTCAATACATGCAGCACCTACAAGAAGCTGCTCATGAAGCATCCAGAATGCTATCAGAGTTAGTCTAATGACAATTCCAACCCATCTGAGTCGCCTTTGATTCATGAGTAGCTGATTGAGACATGCAACAACTACCCATAAGCCCCTGACACAAGAGCCCTCAAGACTCTACTCAGTCCCAGTCATAATCAATGTGTGAGCCTTCAAAACTGCCAAGCAATAAGATAGGACTTGTAAACTAGAAATTAATGTATTTGAAATGCAGAGAGCACTTCATGCCAAACTACAGATGATTCCAATCCAAGAAAAAGCCCTTCTGGAGGGCTCAGGAAATATAGTGTCTGAAATTCTCATTAGAGGTGTGTTGTGGTCAGTTGATGTACACAATCAGAAGGCTAGGCAACAAAAGGGGACAGGATACAAGGAAACACACATGGTATGCCAATGAAAGATAGGTGAGGGGATTTGTAATGCTTTGTAGCTGATGGTTCACAGGCTCTTGTGGAGATTGATAGCATCACATATTCTGCAAAGTGCCTGTAGAACTGTCTATCTCTGCCAGGAGATTCGGACATGGCGATTTTTTTTTTTTTTGCCTTCTTGTGTAGTTGGCTTTACAGATGATCAATTTCTACCATAATAGACCAAACAGGGTTGCTGCGTTTTACTTAGAAGTGCATTAATAAGGTGTAACGGTCATGGGTGTTTGGCCATATATTACAGTGGCTCTGTTATATGCTTCGGGGGGCTGTTTATTTATTTGTCTGGCATGGTTTGCCTCTGCTCAAGTTTCTTCCTCTCGTTATCCTAGGGCGTTTTAAACCATTGCCTCCGGCTTGCTCATTAAAGATAAAATGTATGTAAATGTAAAATCCAGATTTCATATTTCTGTAAAGCTGCTTTGGGACAAAGTCCATAGTTAAAAATGCTACAGAAATAAAATATATACATACATGCATGTATAATACATACATTAGTATATATATATAAATAATTCATATGAAGCAAAAACAAACCAAAACATACTTGCTGTAAATTGAACAAAAAAAAGAGAAGCAATCTATAGAACATGACCTGGATGACACAGGCAGCAAAATAAATAAACAAATAAATAAATAAATAGTCTTGTTAGATGTAGGTTTCAGCCTCATGCAGGTTGTCGAATATAGAAATATAAAAGACATGTAAAGAGAAGATTTGTTAACCTGAACGTGCGGTTGTCTTTAGTAACTAGTAAAAGGTGGATTAAATAAGGCTACAACGTTTGTACATATGTTGAGAAATAGATGCATAGACTTAAAAAAAGACTCAAATTTAGAGAAATAAAGAGAACTAAATTAGTTAGAAAATTTTGGGCAGGTACAAACACAACAATAACTCTGTTAGAGAGGTTACACAGTGCATTTCTATCTCTGTTTTTACCCCCAACGTATTCCATTGGTGGCATAATGAGTTAAAATCTAAATACAGAATATAGATACAGATACAGTAACCAGATATATACATATACTCTATACATCCAACACTGGTTAGATTAAAGACATTGTGCAGATAGCAGACAGCTTTATGTCCACCCACCAGGACATCTGCTGGGACTCACAGGGTGATGTATCTTGTGTACAGATCCATATAAAATAGTCATGCTCTTTACACAGTGAAATTAAACACACTGCAGGAAGAGTCTGACTGACATGTATAAATTGCTGGCAGAATAAATTTGGCAAAGAATGGCAGTTCTGGAAGTTGTAAATAATCCAATTTTCAAGCACTTGTTCTGAATACTCAGTGCTGCTGTTCAGGCATATTAACCTAACACAGCTGTCAGTCCGTAACAATTAACACACCCACTCTGCTTTTATATATGGCACCATATGCTTTTGACTGTAAACATTTACAGCACAGCAAAAAATTAATTGCTTCTTATGTTCTGTTTGGATCAAAGTTATGCTTCTATTTTTAATATAGACTGAATAATGTAAAACGTTTTCCAACATAAATAAAAAAAATAAATATCACTAACAATCATGGCAGAGAAAAAGAAGTATTTTGTACATTGCATGATGCATAATAATAATAATAATAATAATAATAATAAAATAAAGAGGCATTAGGCAATGTTTATCACATCCATAACATGACCAATATGAATGCTGCCAATAGAGATTGCCACACACAGTTCTGATGCAACCTTTTCTTAATTGTCATTTTAACTTCTTGACTCTCTTTAACCTCTTTTTAAGCTTTCTTTAACCCTCTGTCTGATCTCATGTGTACTCTTGGATTGTCCTTTGGCTTGACTGTACTGTAACTACCATTGCTTTGAAAACTGAACTGCTGATTACACTTTGAATCCCTCCCTCCCTCCTTTATCTCTTGTTTGCTAACTCTCAGTCTGTTCTGCAAAACATTTGTTCAAAGCTGAAAGCAGGTTTTACATTGGATACGTTACATTTTTAAAATTACTTGGGTTGTCAGTTCACGGTTTGTTTATTTTAATTAATGCATTAATGTTAGTTAAGAGGACCGGAGACTAACAGGGTGAAGTAAAAGTCTTAAAATTAGTTTTGAGCACTGCTATGTTTTATGACTATAATTTAATGAATCAGGTTTATGCACTTGCCTCTGGTGTGTTTCCCCTGCACTTAGACATTACACAACTTATTCACTTACTCATTACCTAAGCTGCTTATCCTACTGCTAGGTTGCGGGGGATGCTGGAGTATATATAGTATCTCCAATTTACCTGACTGAAACCAAACATGCAAATGAATTTAACCCAGGCCCTTCCTGCTGTAAGGTGATAGTGCTACCCATTGCGCATCACTATACCTACCATGCTACCATGTCTACTAGTATAAAAACAACTCTAAAATAACAAAATTCTAAATAAAGGTTAAATATTGAACAGTTAGGTTAAATTGTTAGGAAAATGCCTTTCTATTTTTTCCTCTAACCTTTACAACAAAAAAACTGTTCACTCAAGCAAGACCCCTGGGATTCTCCCAATGCCGAAACCATTACACAGCCACAAAAGGCTCTGAGCTAGAGGTACAATGCTCACAGTAAGGCAAAGAAGCCATCATCTCCTACTCTCCATTTTAAACAGTGCATTAAAAAGCCTGTTCTGCTTCTTGCTGGGGTGAAGAAAATTCAGTGAAATGGCAAAAATGCTTTTTCAAATCAGTCAGTGGAGTATGATAGCATGAATCTGACAACCTTACTGTCACTTTGAGTTAGCATTCTAAGTAAAAACTGTACCGCAAACCACGAAAGGTTTTATAAAACAATGACTATACTAGTAGAAATATCGATTATCTGCTCTTTATTTGACTTCATCACATTGTTTACCTTTGCTTCTGGAGCAATGGCTCATTATCTAGCCACAATTTCACACAGACCTTTTGGCTTTTTCATTTGAGCTGCTTGGGTTAAAACCGGTCACATTTGTTTTTATTATCTCCAATTTTTCATTTTGCTTATTTTGCCAAAAGAGGTCTTGAAGTCAGGATAACACATACTTAATTTTCTAACTATCCAAAATTGACTGGTGGTAAATTATGTCTCTAAACAACTCTCTATATCTCTCTGTAGTGTAGGTATATATACAGACAGGTTTATCTTTCAGACTGGTAACCTTGAGCTGAAGTGACTAGGAACACTATCGAGTGGTGCGAAAGCTGAATCACATGTAGACCACCCCCGACAACAGTGATAGCAGCAAAACATTTTCCCTACTGAAATAAACGAAAGAAAAATGTCATTATACTATTACACAGTCACACCTGCCCAGGACATTACACCTCCCTGTAGGCAAAGATTACCCACTGAGTTAACACCTTCAGGTTAAATCCTGATAAATAGAGTATATACAGCCTACACATATATTGCCTAATCACAAAGATTTGTCAATTTTAGCTACTGTGTTAAAAGTTTCAAGCCATGTATACAATTTCACACATTTTAATCAACAACAGTCACTAGAGTTTACACAGAATGGTCAACAATACAGTGTGGCTATTCTGCTAGTGAAAACATCATGATAGATGAGGATCATAATTAGGTTCAGGATAACAGAAAGGGTACAGTAACTCACATATCCTTATTTTACAACTATGATGAGCAGAGAACCACCTCAGAATGTACAAAATAGACACATAAATACAGCAGATGAATATCATTGGGTTTCATGCCTGTCAGTCAAGAACAAGAATCTAAACACTTGTATATGGTATAGACACTATATAGCATAAGCACTGCATGTGCATGTTGAACATTCCAAAACAATGTGCATTAATAAGGATTTGGTTCTTCTTCACTCCTATAACAGACACCAGATTTTATAATGTGCCTGGTGGGATTATGCATTTACATTTACACCATTTTACAGAGCCCAGGTGAGGGTTAAGGGCACAGCAGTGGCAACTTGGCAGTACTGGGATTTGAACTCAACACCATCTGAGCATCCACAACATCCACTGTTCCACTGAGCTAACACTGTCCAATTTCCCAGTACAGCACAAAGGGCATCAGTACAAGCATTAGAAAGGTGTTCAGTAGAGTTGAGGTCTGGGCTCTGTACAGACCACAGAGAAAATATCAATGTTCCAGCATACAAAGATTTTCTAGACAACTGTGTGCTTCCAACTTTGTATCAAAAGTTTGGAAAGACCAGATAGGTGTGATAGTCATGGGTGTTTGGCTATATAATATAGTGTCTCTGTTATGCTTTGGGATGTGTTTATTTATTTGTCTGGCATGGTTTGCCTCTGCTTGATACGAATGAAGCTTCACTGCAAATCAATACAACATTCTTCTGTACATCACTTTACTGTATTATGAAAAATTCTTATTCTGATGAGTTTTCACTTGCAGAATGACTCTGCCCGCATCCACAGGCCATGGTTTGATAAGAATAAACATGATGTAATTAAGCCATGGCCTTTACACTCGTTAGATCTTATCCTAGCTGAACACCAATGAGTCTGCACCACTATCATCAAAACACCAAAGTATGGAATATCTTTTGGAAGAATGGCATTTCATCCCTTCAGTACCAGAGTTCCAGAGTCTTGTGGAATCAATGTCACAGTGCACTAAAGCTGTTCTGGTGGTTCACTGTGGCCCTCACAACTTACTAAGGCACCTCACGTGATTTTGTATCACAAGAAAATGTACCGACAACTTGATTGAGGTGTGAAAATGGCTGGCCAAGTAATAAATACTGTAGCAGTGTTTTTTTTTCAATTTAACAAGACTTTCTGTATTGGGCCACTGCTATAACAATGGTGTTTGGATTTTGCTTTGGCTTTGATAATAAATCTGATAATAAACCGCCCTCCATGTTTTGGTCCATCTGTTTTGGTCAATGTGTCAAAGCTCTAAAATTCTACCCAGTAATTTGGCTTTTTTGCAGATTATGGGTTAATCCAAATGAATTGACACAGCACACATGGTTCAGCTGTACTAATCTACCATGTGGTGTATCATTCTCTACTCTGACTTCCAGAAGTCTGTCAGTTAGTCAGCGGAGACAGGATGGAAATGTGTCCTCGCCTCCACCCACACATACTTCAAACAGCACAATAGCTTTTAGACCTAGGTCCTAGGGGAGGTCCCCTAGTGTCACACCCAGGGACGGACTGGCCATTTGGCATACCGGGCATTTCCTGGTGGGCCGACAGTCCTGAAACTTTTTAAAAAATGTATATATTGGTCTGACCTGGTAAAACCAGTAGATCAGAGGCCTGATTGACACTGGGCTGGCACAATCACATTGTTAAACACCAACCCCTTTATGTTGGTCCTGTCTGCGTAAAGCATTTCGAAAAGAGCGCAGGAAATTGTTTCCTACCCACCAGCCCTCCTGGTCTGTGGCCCATTGGTCTTTTTTCTTTACTGACACAGGGCTGGCCCAATCATATCATGAAACACCAACTTCCCATTGGGGAGCGAGGGGTGGCTTATGGGGCTCAAGCCCCCGCAGATTCGCCAAAAGAGAAATGGTAGGAAAGTTCTTTTAACTGGTTCTGGTTGCCAGATTGCTGAGAAACACCAGACCTGGCAACCCTGTCAGTCGGTCAACCAGTAAAAAAGCTTGAGTAAGTAATGGTGAAATCTGGACATAAGGTTTGTAAAGCGGAGCGAATTACAGCCATCAGACACAGAAAGCGGTTCAGCATGGACGTCTGGTGACCAGCAGACAGATGTTTCATGTGACCACACCAGTGAGGGTGTGACCATTTTGTTCATTGCCAGTGTTATGCCAATTCATTACTGTGATGGAGTGGTGAAATATACATTTTTATAGTGTTAATAAATGACACTTTTTGGAAGTATTTAATGTGTTGCACAGTTAGTATACACATTCATGAGAAAAGACAGAAAAAGTTATCAAATGTAGTGGGCCCCTGGTCACACCTATTCCTCCTCTGACAGTGCTTCTTTCTCCAGCCTCCATTATATCTTCTGTCTTTTAAATGTGTATCGGACCTTCTTCATGACTGGCCCCGGAACTTACTAAGTATGCGATAACTTAATTGCACATATGTGCATAAGAGATCCTCTCACATGCTACACTGATTGGCTATTAACTATGTCTTGCTGCACGTGCTGGACATGTTCCAGAAAATCTGCTATATTTTGCTAATGCAGGACTAATGTCAGGACTCCCTGCTGAATGGATGTGTTTTAGTGCTTCCCAAAGGAGGACTATGATTGTAGGAAAAAATAAGCAAAGACATCACCGTTCATGCTGTGTGCCAGGGATGTTTTCGATCAAAACATATCATTACACAGGTGCATGATGATTTTGGTTGGAATATAGCGAATGTGAAATTATCTCTGACATTAATCTGGAAAAAAGAAAATGGTTATAAAAGCATTTTGTAATTATGATTCTATTTTTCTTGTTTTGGATGGCTTTCACTATTAACAACTAGATTTAAATGCTAAAAGTAAAATGCTGCCCTTTATCCTGTACAGGCTCTAGTATATATACTAGACTCTAGTATCACTTTCAGAAAAACAAAAATTGGTTTGAAAAAAAAAACAAAACCTTATTCTGGCATTAAATAACATTATGTCAAATCCCAGTATGGACAAACATTGATCATAAACCTTTGCCACTGTGTATTTTATATTCCCAGCTAACTCTTGGCCAGCTTTGGAGAGGCTCCAACACCTCCTGATAGGAGCTTTAATGAGAATGTCCTTCATTACCCATAAAATCAACATCACTTAGTAGCCAGGGTTTAAATAAACCAAAACTGGCACACAGCTTAGATTTTATGTGAATATTCCTACTTAGATCAAAATGGCCTAAATTTGAATGTGCAGACTGAGGAACAAATGCACACTAGCTCACTTAGCTAACAGATGTTTAATAGCTTTCCCGCTGTGGTAACGGAGCCCTGACTAAATCCACTGTGCGCAGTCAAGGGGCAACAGCAAGGCTGCAAATGTCACTCTTCCATCCATCATGCTTTTTGTTCCTAACACATAGTTTGTAAACAGAACAACATGCATTCCTCATAAACCCCCAAGAGTACAGGGATGGAAGGCTTTGTGCAATAAGGGGTTTGCATTGTCATGAAACGTGCTGTCTGTAAATACACACTAAAGCAATTAACAGAAACAACAGAGACTTGATTTAACCTTTCCCCAACACAAGGAAGAATGCAGGTCTGACACATACGATTCCTCAAGGTAACACTCTCATTCATTTCAGAGACACCTGAGGCCATAGTCTTTACTGAAAACAGTGGAAGTCCTATCCATCTTCGACTGTTTCTGCTACATTGCTGACTGAATTTTAATTGCTTCTTGTAGGTGATGTGATGTGTGTGCAGTCGTGTGATGAATGACAGAAACATGTTTGCAAGAGTCTATTATTTCAGTCCTGGGAAACAAAGGTGCAAAAGCGTATTATTATTATTTTTTTTTTCTAATTCTGGCAATCAGACCCTGGTTATGGAGGAATGCAACAACTGTTCTGCCTAAGTGTGGTTAATCCCTTTTAACACACACGAGCTAACTACAGACAAGTGATACAATTATTTAACCACTAGCTACTGACCACTATTTACTTACCTTTATCTATATTCTCTTATTTTGTCTTTAAGATGAACAGCATTCAGATGCATCAACAAGGGAAGAATTTCATTATGCAGGGAAATCTTTATTCTAATTCTAATAAATTCTAATTTATTCTAATTCTAATAGAGATATTGCATTAAAGAGAATATTGGACATCTAGTGGCAGAGGCATTAAAACGTTAGTGAAAGTGAATTACTCATTTCGACCACTGTGTGGTGGAATTGACCTCTGCATTTAACCCATTCATGCAGTAAAACACACACATACACATTTGTGAAAACTAGGGGGCAGTGAGCAAACATGCCCAGAGCTGTTGGCAGCCCCCTTTTTCCACAGTGCTTGGGTAGCAATTGGGGGTTTAGGTGTCTTGCTCAAGTTAACTTTATTCAAACCTTGTCAGGTGCGGGGCTCAAGTCTGGGACCTTCTGGGCCCAATGCAGGTTCCTTAATCGCAAGCCTATGACTGCCCCCTAGCTAGCCAGCCAGTGTTATCAGTTTATTATTTTAGTGACCTAAATGTAGATGTAGACCTATAAGGTTGCATACAGAATGATGGCAAAAATCACAATGAACACAATTAATGCATGAACATGTAAGTGAATATTTCTGTATGACAAATAGGAAGGAAGCTATTGACGCAAAACTATTTTAGACATTTGAGAGTGCTGTGACTTTAACCTATTTCGATCAGTTCTAGAAGCTAATCAGTTTATCTTCTGGTCACAATGTTAATGCCATATAAATTCCACGGTTTCTTAATCACTAGTTCTTTAGATATTGCACAAAAGATAATCGCAGGCACCTAGTGGCAGAGGCAATAAAATGTTAGCTAGCTAGTCCAGTTGTTTAATGACCTAAATGCAGATCTTTTAATCTTTTATCAGAAATAAGTGACATGATGCATTTTATAATAAAAGTTAGCAATTATAAAAATTTTAAGACAGTGACAAATCATAGGAAAATTCAACATTTACAGCATTTGGCAGACGCTCTTATCCAGAACGACTTACAAGGTTACTGGTATTATAGGTAGGCCAACGTACTGTTAGGAGTCTTGCCCAATGAGCCTATTGGTGAAGCACAGACTGGCTGCCCCGATCGGGAATCGAACCCAGGTCTCTCACATGGAAACCCAATGATGTTACCACTGCACCACACCAACCAGTGCCTTACTAAAGTGTCAGGCCACACTGAGAAATCAGAGCAGCTTTAATATGCCATTGGCAAAGATGGTAACTGCACTGGAGGGATGAATGTTCCTCCAGAAGATATTGTGTTTTGATGCTGGTCGCTCTGTCTGACATAAAGCTCCTATTGGGTGGAGATCTGATGGCCATGAAGGCCATACCAAATGATATTTATAGTCATCAAACTATTCATACATGACTCCTTGTGCACATTGTCTTCTTGGAAGAAAACACTCCAATCCGGATAGAAATGGTGTTTATCACAGGACAAGGCTGTTGAGTCACGTTATACGTTGTATTCATTCTAGTCACCCATAAAGAAATGAGTTCTAGCCAAATCCATTCATTCTTCTTCAATACCTCCTTTATCTTATTCAGTGTCACAGTGGATCCTGAATCTATTCCAGGAACACCAGTCCATCACAAGACACACCACCCACAACCCACACACAAACACACAGACATATTCACTCCAGTTTAAAGTATTCAATTCACCTGCCTGTGGGAGACACTGCAGGAGAGCAACACACACAGGGAGAAACTTTGCCCAAACAGTATCTGGATCTCAAAATCAAACCCTGAACTCCAGGAGGCATCAATACTATACATGCTGCCTCTCATGCCAACCAAACTAACTAACTCTTTCCTCAAAATATATTTTTTATACTATTCTTACAGTTTGAACTGGGGGAAATCTCTGTTTCTTGTAATCAAAGCTGGTTTAAGATGTACATTTTTAGGAAGAAGGTTTTTTTCTTTCTTTCAGGTGCACACTTTTTTTCTCGTCCTTTATGTTACACAATTGATGAAAATAAAGGAATACTTTTTGGATATAAAAATGTCTGATGATGAATAGTAGTCAGTACATACCTGCCATTAATTAATGGAACTCTGACTAACCCATATAATACACAGCATCAAAGAGATTTTATAGTTAAAAGGTATCAGTCAGGAGAAGGGTACAAAAAACTTTAAGATATTTAGATATATTAGATATACCATAGAACACAATAAAGACAGCCATCAACAAGTGGATAAAACAGTAACATTACCAGACATTACTGGACATCCCTCTAAAATTAATGAAAAAAAAAGAGAAAACTTTTCTGGATGGCTTTCAAGAGCCCTATAGCTACATTAGAGCTGCAGGAATTTCTGGTACTGGTGGTGTACTAAATGTGACAAAAATCTCTTGCATTCTTTCTTAAAGAAAAACATCTAAGCTTGTACAAGAGCAAAATGTTTATTGTCCAGACCTTAATCCAATAAAAAAAAAATCTGCGAGGGTGACCTGAAAGAGGCTGTATAGAGGAGAAGTCCTTGTCCAAATTTACATAAGATTTCAGGTTTCAGTGCCATGCTGATAGACTCCTCTCCTATGTCAGTTTAGCTGACAAGAGTTAAACCCAGCATGTACCTCAGGGTGCTTTGCTGTTAATCATGGTTGTAAACAGACATTATTTGAGTTACTGTAGCCTTCAGTAACAGTCTGCCCTTTCTTCCCTGACCTCTTATAAAGACCTCGGAACTGTTGCTCACTGGATGATTTTTCCCCTGCACCATCCTGTATAAACTTTGAGGACCATTGTGTGTGAAAATACCAGCCACCAGTGTTCCTCTATTATGATGCTTGATATGAAAATTAGCTGAAGCTAATGTGGTGTGTGTGTGTGTGTGTGTGTGTTACCTCTGTAATAAAGGCCTTGGCACTTGAAGGACTCATGAAGAGAACGGCTCGGCGCAGTGTGTCCCGGTAGCGGTGCAACTCTTCCATCCTCATGGTTCGGAACATCCCAGTGATCATCATGTTGATGTTCGATTCCACCTTTTGTAGTGACACGTCCATCCCCTGCTGCGACGACTTGTCCAGAAAGTCCTGGATCCCACGAATATCTAGACATGCAGAAATGATGTCACTACTTTATATCCAATGTGAGCCTTTCAAGCATTTTATTGAAATGGAATATGTGCAGTAAATTGAATATACATTCCAAACAAATAAATGTTATCGCAAACATTCAGGACCCCATTTATAAGATTGCAGAAACCACAGGCAGAGGTCTATAATAACATCTCATTTTAACCATCATCTTCAGTCAGCAGGCACACACATTAGTGCGTTCTCAACCATATCTCTTCTGCCATGATCTTCGCCTTGAAAGCTGTAACATGTAGGAGAACATTAGCATTCGTATTAATGACACACAGTCGAAAGAGACAGAGCAGGAAAGAAAGAAATGGCAGAACTGGAGCGCTGTCTCAGACCTGGGGTAAATAAAATATGAATCTCCTCCAGTTAAAGCGATGCTAGCTGCATGCTCATCCGTCTGTGCAGTCAGCTCTGTCCTACATCAAACCAATTCCAGCAGGAAGAGAGGAAACCAAGCTGAGTGCACAATTAAAGCAGGCAGATTTATGGGACTAGGGCATGACATAACAATGTCATTCAGCATGTACATATGTTTTAAAGCATAAAATAGAGTGTACACAAATAATATACACATAATAAAAACAGTTGTATAATGTATAATAAAGATTATTAGGCTTTCTTTGAGCCGGATACTACTTGAAGGTGGTATAGGCAATCACCTATACCACCTTAAAATAACTTTTCTCCATTGATGGAAATAGTGAATGAGAATTAATATTCCTAAGCTGCTTACAGATAATGAGTGATGAAATTGCTCCGCACCAGGGCGGCTATGGGTTTCTCTTGTTTCCTGCTTTACCTCAGAGTTCAATTAAATTCAAACGTATAGAGTCATGCCTTGGAAATCAAAGGCTGTAATGAGATTAACTGCTAGAAACGTAAGTGCATAAAATGTGTAAATTTGATGTGTTGAATTCACTATTCATCATAGTTATATATTATATATATTATATATTTATAGTAGACCAGATTTCCATTACTACACTTTTGTTACAATGTTCTGGTCAACAGTGCTTATAATACTGTATAATCAGGTCAAATCTACAGTGGCCGAGAAAGCCCACCACACTTAGTTAAAAGTTAAAAACACACTACAAATTCTTAAAACAGAAGCATCAGAATGATAAGACCTGCACAACTTTAACCTTCCTCTTGTGTTAGCTTTCTGTTACTATTTCTAATGTTAACGGGTCGGTTTTGACCCGTGTTTTAAATCAGCCCTCAGATACCCTAAAACAATTACTTATCATCCAATTTGTTTCTTACCTCTTGGTTACCTTGTTAAGCTTCCTCATCCATGAAAGGATTGGTTTTAATATT
>JAOVVF010000031.1:2496465-2507091 GCA_028565595.1 Duopalatinus emarginatus | reverse complement strand
TGATGCAATAAACAAATTTATTTAGTATTTTTATGCATTTGAAACCTACAAACGGGTCGGTCACGACCCTAACACTAAAGGAAGGTTAACAAAACGCAAATTCAGACGTGTGCTGCATAAACATAAGGCACATTCATCAATACCACAACACCTCAAACGCGCTGCAAATACTGAAAAGACAACGGCAACTTCCAAAACACATACAAAAAGAGCGACAACACAGCAGAGGTGTTTCCGAGGGACAATGAAAGTGGACAGAGCCATTTGATTATATTATATTTAATTCCACCTGAAAAAGTGCACAGTGAGTGGTAAAAAGTAAGTTGTATCTGTTTATTAATGAAGATACAATTGGTTTGTGATGTTCATATTTCGTTCCACCTCTAAAATTGCACATGGTGTATTTAAAAGTAAGTTATATCTGTTCAGTGATGGTGATACAGTCGGTTAATTGAAGAGGAATTAAATATAATACAAGAAAATGGTCAATAAACTGACTGTATCTTCATTAATAAACAGATAAAACAAATAAAAGACCGATCTTGAAAGGTTCTGTTCACTTTCAGTGTCCCTCAAAAACACTTCTGTTGTGTTTGTGCATATGTTTTGGAAGTTTTAGGTGTTTTCATTATATGCAGCGCGATTGGTTGATCTTGCAGCACGTTTTTAACTTGTGAGATAGGCTTTCTCTACCACCGTACAAAACTAATCTATATAATCATCTATCATTGTTTCCACATTTCATCTCTGCATTTACATATTCTTGAGTAGGATTTTAACATACTCCCTGTTACAATTCCTATATTATTTATGTATTTACTCATTTATTTGGTGCTGCTTGGCACCTTTTACATAACGCTTGAGGACTGAGATGGATTTTAGTAATCATTTTCAGTCCTGCAGTTAACACTTTTAGCTGCACATGTTGTACTCAGCTAAAAGCTAAAAGTAGCACCTACATGCACACACAAGTCTCCAGCACAATAGTCTAATTCAATACTGTTTTAAATCCATTAAATGGCACCATGCACACACTTCTTTTCCACCTTCTAGCATATTTAAGTAGGTGGGAGGACAGACAGAAAGTCACAGATGCACAAAATGCCTCACAGACAGTAGCCTAACCGGATCAGGATCAAACTAGAAACAATAGAGCTGTGAGGCAGCACCACTACCTGTTGCAACAGCGAGCTTTCCTGAGTGCTCAGATTGAAAAGCTATGACAAATTCCCCAACATTTGTTGTAATAAAAGCAGTCTAGTTAAGAACCTTAACCTCGATGTGATCTTGACCCTATTTGGAAAAATCCAAAAAGCTGATTTTCTAGTTTCCATTCAAGGATTGGATTCTAAAAATTTTTTAACTACAACATTTACCAATTGTACTTGCTTTATGGAGAATCCTCAATGGCTGGATGACAGACAGAACAATTAATAAAATCACAATTAACACCATTATGACATAAGCATGACAAACAGAAATGTAACTATTGACATTTTTACTGAAATTACTTCAGATATTTGACTTTGCTATGAGCTTTACCTATGTAAATCAACTGCAAAATCTAATAAGTTCATCTGTTAGTTAAAATGATAATGACCACCAGTGCACTAAAGATAATCTCAGACATCCAATGGCAGAAAAATGTCAGCTAGCCAGTCTAGTAGTTCAACAACCTAAGTGCAGATCTTGTAATCCTTTACCATGCTATGTTTCTCATATTTTTCTTTATCATAGTTAACAATTAAAAGACGTTAGAACAAAACAGAAACTATAGAAAAAGTTCTACTTCTTTAAGTCTCAAAAGAAGTCAAATCAGACTAGCTATGGACAGAGACAAACTAAAGAAAATTCAGCAGTGCAGTGTTTTAATCAGGTGCTGGGCCACAATGAGCCACCAGAACAGCTTCAATGCACATCGGCTTTGGAACTCTACCATATGGATGGAACACTAATCTTCCAAAAGATATTCCACATTTGGTGTTTTGATGATGATGTGGAGATGCTCTCTAACATGTCATTTCAAAGTTCAAACTTCAAAGTGTGTTGAGATGAGATCTGATGACTGTAAAGGCCATAGCATATGAAGTTGCATTCATTTCATATGTCACCATTAAAGTGACCCCTCATGCTCTATGTAGAGCCTTCCTGGAAGAGACTGTTCCCAACATATTCATGGATGGTTGTATGCCCATTTTAAGGAAACATTTATTCTTAAAAATCTACTTTAGGTGTTTCCTGTATATTTCATTACAAACCAATAGCACATGTTGTCAGACACAGTAGTTATATAATGAAAGGCAGAAGGTTGCATGGTCTCCTAAGGTTGTAATCATCACAAACAGGCTCGACTGGGTCGGGAGAGAGCAACCAGATTGTGTAAGGTCATCTGACCTGTCAAGGGTGGCAGAACAGGACATGGCAGCCTGCAGCATGCCAATGGGTGCTTAGTTCTCATGCCATGTGTGGCATTGTGGAATACAGCCTTGCTTCTTGCAGTGACCTAAACTTTGAAGTGCTTTTTGGGGATCTAATGAGGCATGTGAAAATGCACCTTTGTGTATGAATGACTAGTTGCAATATTTCAATATAACCCTAATTATATGTGAAAATACACATACATACACGTTTTCTTATATCAGACGCCCTTATGCATTTGTATTAGTGCAATGCGTATACAACTTCTGACCAAAGTTTAATTAAAGCTTTTGTTTTAAAAATACTGACCTAAGAAAAAAAGTTTCAAGCATAGAGAGATTTTATGCATTTGCAAAAATCAATCTGCCAGCTCCCAGGGCACAGGAACATCATAAAGCGTAGACAGACCCATCTGTTTCCTCCACTTACATAGGCTAATAAGTACACCAGAGAAAACTATATTGCTCTAAGGAATTTTAGGTATATGTAATACAGAATGCAACTTGGTGCCAGTCAGAAGGTGATCAAATAAATGTACTTCCAGTCCTGATGATAACAACATCACTTACCACTGGCCTAGACAGTATCATAACTATCCCTCAACCTCTGACAATAATATAGTCTTTATAAAGTTGCAATTATTTAATAAGTACATGTTTCGTCTGCATAGTAAGTTTCCCTATCTGGGTTAATTAGCGGGGTCACTGCCCCCTGTGTCTCCACTGGAAAACACATCTAAACATGGAGGACAAGACACGACTTTCGCAGATTGCTGGAGGACGGTCCAAGCCTCCATCTGTGTGCTGGATTGGGTTGAAAGCAAAAGCAAATCTGTGACTGTGTTTCTCCCAATGGGCTGCAAGCAGATGATAGCACCCCAGTCTCCAGATTTGGGTTCCTACAGAGCAACATCCCTGCCTTGCTTCTTCCTGTTTTTTCAGATCTTTGTGAAACACCTCGACATACCTTGACATTACACTCCAAATTTATAACTACTGGAATTCTGGTAAGTTGAGCAATTAATAAAACCATACTCAAAACACTGTGCTAACGCACAGACTGCAGGGGCCTTAATTTATTAGAAAACACACATGTAATTATAATCAGCGTTAGCATCTCTATTATCATTAGCAGCTGGCGCAGCTCTCCAGCTGTGACTCTGCACAACACTGGGGTGGGTTTTGTGAGCCCAGCTTGGAGAAGTTTTCACATGTCGCTTCAATAATTAAGCGGATGCTGGCTTGTTAGGCAAACATCGGATTAATTAAACACAGTGTGGGCAAACTCACTCTAATGTTAAACTAACAAGATGTCATGTCCTTTTTCCATGACCCAGAAGCTATGAAGCTATATTTGTCATCAAACACCTGTACAGTAACCTGTAGCTGGTGCTTCTGCTAATACATTTACCAAGGAAAAAAAAAAAAAACAGTCCACCACAAAGTAGGGCAGCAATTTGTCAACAGATTCTCACAAGAATTGCTACTGCACTTTGAGGTTAAATGGCCAAACTGCTGCTGTATCTTGCACAGTAATATGCTTGTAAATGACTTCCATGTTAGACTGGGGGGAAATAGAGAAATCAAAACAAAACATGTACGAATGTGTACTGTTTCAAAATGAGGAGCTTCAGGCGTTCTGCTTCATTGGCTGCCCTGCTGTTCAGAGTGAAACTCGCCACCTCTCTTCTCTCTTTTCTATCTTTGTTCTCTTTGTTAGTAACACTTAGATGCTACGAAAATGCAGGCTTGCTAGAAATGACAATGCACAGTAGGTTCAAAACTTTAAATTCTATACTGTATTTTTTTCTACAGTTATACACCACCTAGAACTAGTCATATGTGGGGTGGGTTTGGGTTTACCACACAAATGGAATAGAGGTTCATGTTTTGATCAGATAACTTCACATCCTCACCACCTGAATATCACAGCCCAGTTTCTGGGTCACCTGGACTCAGGTTTCTGACAATTATTGCACTTTGTTTTTTTATTTTTTTATTTCTATTTGGTTCTGACCTTTCCACAGCGTTTACAATGTTTAATATCAGATTGATTTGTTCTAAGAAAACAGCACCGTAAAGAATAGTCAAGTTCATTTTATACATGTTTGGTGTTGCTACTACTGCTACATTTTGTTCCTAAATAAACCACTGAAAGGACTTTTGTCATATCAATTTTTTTATTTTTTTTTTTACTTTTTACTAGATTTTATTTGAGTACATTTGTTTGGGTTTTAATTAGTAATCGGATTACATTTTCCAGAAAGTAATCAGTAAAGTTGGCCCTATATAATTTTAGTTAAGTCATGAGTTTTTAAAAGTAAAGCAACTTATATTAACATCTGGTTCTTCAAACGGATCTTTTTCTTTCTGACTGTGTGGGATTACCTGCATTACACTATACTACTCAAAAATCTACTTAGATCTTACAGTAAATTCAACATACCTAACTCTAAGCTAACTGCAGTGCTTGTGTACAGCACTTCACCAGACAGCAGTATTTTGGCAATATTTACACCGCAGAACAGTAGCAGTTTTTACAGTTGAACTGTTCAGTACTGAGAAAGCCCATCGCACTGCAAGTTAAAAACGTGCTACAACTTCATCAAAAGTTGAACACATGCATCAGAATGATAACACCTGCACAACAAAAAATTTAGGCATTTTTGGTCTTACTTTGTAATTAACATACTGGGTAGGTTAATATGTTACATGTGTGTTCAGTAGTTGGTTATACCGCTTCAGATTAAAATTTTCCCCATGATTTTTACCAGCTGGAAGTTTTCACAGTAATTACTGTAATTTAGAAATGAATGCAGCACATGGCAGTACATCGGTATTTGCAGTCATGGTAAAAGCACAGTAAAATAGGGGGCTACTAGCTTGAAAAACAGACAGACATAAAGAGGCACAGATGATGGATAAATGTACTATATTGCCGAACGTATATGGACACCTGACCATAACACCTATATGCATATCTTCCCTAAACTGTTGCCATTAAATTTAAAGCACAACATTGTACAGGATGTCTTTATATCCTGTAGCACTATAAAAGTCCTTATAAATGGGGATTTAAAATAAAAAAAAAAACTTTATTTGGGTTAAGTGACCTAAAACCTAACAAAGCAAGATCCATAAAGACATGGTTTGCCAAGGTCAGTGCAGAAGAAATCGAGTGACTTATATAGAACCCTGACCTCAACCCTACTGAATGCCTTTTGGGATAAATTGGAACTATGCACTTAACATCAGTACCTGATCTTACTAATGGTCTTTTGGCTGAATGTACTAGGATACCAACAGCCTCACTCCAAAATCTAATGAAAAGCCTTCTGAAAAAAGAGGCGTTTATTATAACAGCAAAGGAGGACTTAATCTGTAATGAGATACCACATACTTACATAGTGTAGATAGACAGACAGACACATATACAGGCAGACAGACAGATAGACAGGCAGATTGCAGCCATGGTAAATCACATTCTACATCAAATTGTGGTGCTAGTGGATGGTTTGGGAGAAAAACCCCCTGAGGGAAGCTTTGTGGGCTGTGACCTGAATGCAAAAAAAAAATCTGTGGCTGAAGTGAGCTAGAGCTCTCGGCATCATTCCCCACTTTAGCAGCAGTATCTTTGGTGTGTCTAATTCTTTGACTATGCCTCCTGACACCAACCAGCAATAAGAGTACTGAAAACAAACCAGCCTGCCACAGCACACAAACCACAAGTGAGACAGGTGAATGTGTGTGAAAACGTAGGTTAGTAAACTAGATAAGTGTAAAATCTGGGAAAGGCAAAATCAATATAGCAGGAAAACTACAATATCCCCAAAGAAATATATATTTTTTCTTAGGTCCAGCTCCAGGCAAAGCAGGCAGCTAGCTGTGACGTGAGGATAACTGGGTCATTCGCCTGAATCATTGCTAATTGTATCCATGAAGGGGGACCAAATTTGATTTACTCTATCTGTTTCATCTACTCATTTGTTCAGCATGGAGTCTTAAAATTTAGACAGTGTGCACGCTAATTCATCCACATCCTGCAGTTGGTTGCATGTAATTAATACCTGAATGTATCATCTTTTTGGTTCCTGACTGTTTCTCCATATCTATTAGATGTTACTATTTAATAAATCTTAATAAACAGAATCTGTTCGGACCTTGTTGTTTCTCCTCTTTCCATGTTTGGAATCACCTTTCCCTGTGGACCTTAGAGCCAGCCACAAAACATAAAAACAACCCTTCAACAGCTCTTCAAACAAATTCGAACCATTCCTCTGCAATTTCCTGGATAAACTTTCTGCATTGGCATGATTGCATCAGTTACACGTAAGTGAATTTTTATAAAGCATATTTAAACCAAAGTGCTGCACATAAAATGTCTACCATAAAAAGTTAACATAAAAAAGACATAATCTGAAAGCTTAAAAATATGTTTTAGCCTTGATTTAAAAACTGTTACAGTGGGAGCAGATCTCATATTTGGCAGTAAGCTGTTCCACAGCCTCAGGAAAGCGATTAGAAAGACACGGGTTACCCTTGAGTTTAAGCTGGGACTCTGGCCAGCCAGAAGCAGTAGACCTGATGATCTCAGAGACCTGGAGGCACAATACAATCTAAGTACATCATTGATGTAGGAAGGCACAAGACAGAGAAAGGGTTTAAAACCTAATACAATAATATTAAATTGGAAACTGTATTGGAGAGCGATGAGAGGCTGAAAAGGGGATGAGATGAACCTTTCTTAGTACCAGATACCAATCACGTATTAGGCATATATCAGGTCACTAGTCACAAAGCAACAATTGTAACAGAACTAAAAGAAAATAGTCATAGGCCTGTCAGGTTAACTCTTTCCTGTAAAGAGCTCTGTTTGCACCACTAAACCTGAAAGCAGGGGGCAGTGAGGCAAGTGAAATCAATTTACCAACACATTCAATTGTCCAAGAAACTATTTTAGAAATAGCCGAGGCAATTTAGGGGTAAATTTTTATCTCTGACAACAAACGCTGATTAGAAGAAAAGCTGAACTAATGCCCAGTAGATCTCTCGTCCGAATCACTGGACAAGCTTTCAGTGCGCTTAAGGCAGAAAGAAGGAGGGGATCTCACAGGCTTCATTAGGGAGGACTGTGGGAGAAGCTTGGCTTCCTGATGTAGCTGAAAACCAATCCGTTTCTCTTTAGAGACAGCCACTTATTTATCATGGCCTTATCCTGCTGCAGTCGAGTATGGCCTCCATGGGGACTGACAGGAAGATGGAGTTCTCTCACAAGGAGCTGTGCAGCTTCCCTATCTCTCTCTTCCTTAATACCACACACACACACACACACACACACACATCCTTACTGAAGTGCACATACACCTACAGGCTACACTGATGCTGTCTCTGCCCCCCACTGACTATTTTTTAACCAAAGAATACACAGATATTCATCTAGTGACTTCAGTCATTCTCTTTCTCTCCGTTGCACACAGGCCGCTCACACACACACACACACCTACACACACACACATATATTCTTGCCCTGTTTTTCTCTTTCACTCAGACAAGGTTGACTTTTATGGACCCATAATGAGCTATGATAGAAACAACTGCATGGAATTTTTCTGAAAATGATGAGACGGTTTTGACAAAGTGCAAGTTCTGAATAATATCTTAGATTATCAGGAGCCTGCATGGGTAACAATGAGCAAATCCACTCATTCCACATTATATCTGGTAACTTGCACTTGAATCTAAATTCTGTCTCTATATTGCATTCTGTAGCTATAGTCTCTCAGCCTTTTTATTTTCCATATTTTCAGTGTATAAATAAGATAACTGCAACATTGCTCCTAGTTCTGGTAATACAGTTGGCATAGGTAATGTAGATAAGGTAATGTAATAATAATAATGATAATAATAATGATAATAATAATAATAATAATAATAATAATAATACATAAAAAGAGAATCTTATAGTAACAATAGTTTTGATAACATATTCAAAAGAAAACAAATACGTTTATGGGTGTAATGTTGCAGTGATGACACATCCACAGAAACAGTAGGACACAATCATTGCGTATTTATTAAAGTTCAAGCAGAGGTATCAAAGACAGGAGAAAAAAATCTCAAACAGTACACAGGCAGAGTTCAGAGTTCAACTGTTTTATAAACCCCTTCCAGACAAGGGAGGTGAACTGAGGTCCCCAGACAATGTCTCACAATGTCCTCCAGAAGTCCAAACTAATAGAACATGTGCTCAAAGAGGAGTTCGGCCATTTTACTGGCGCTGGGTAATCCTGGAAAGGCTATGAAGCGGACCGACTTTGAGAAACGGTCAGTGATGACAAAGATGTTCCCTTGAGCGTCAGGAAGATCTGTGAGGAAGTCTATGACGAGATGTGACCAGGGACATTGGGGAATTGGAAGGGGCAGTAACTTTCCTGATGGCAGTGTCCAGGGTGTCTTGCTCTGGGTGCAATCAGTGCAGGAGTTTACATAGCGCTGAACATCTTGTGTGCTGGACAGAAGGTAAGGGGTGTGGACCTGGGTCTAGGCAGAGATTTTACGATCCAACTCCCACTTAACAGACCAAAGGAGGCACTAGGGTGACAAGATGATGTTGGCGATGCTCTTCTCAGCGGGACAGGAATGCATCCAGGAGAAGGCATTCGCCTTGCCATTCTTCGAGCCATGGTGATCGATAGAACAAGGTGAAACGGAATTGCTTGATAAAACAGAGCCCAACAGGCCATTTTCAGATACTCCAAATTCTGTTGGTCCGTAAATTTTCTGACATGGTGCAGTGCTCCTTCCAGCCATTTCCTGGACTCTTCCAGTGCCAACCTAAGCTGAAAGCTCCCGATCACCCACACTGTAGTTTCTCTCTGCTGGTGTTAGTTTCTCTGAGAAGTAGGCCACCAGGTGGAGCTTGAGTTTCTCTCCATTCCTCTGCAAGTGGACGGCTCGCAACCCAGTGTCAGAGACATCCATCTCCACAATTAAGGGTTTTTCAGGGTCTCAGTGGAAGAGGATGAGTGCAGTGGTAAAAGTGGCCTTGAGTTTTGCGAAATCTGTTTCTGCTTCCAGGTTGCAGTGTAGGCGCTTTGTCCCGCCCTAGAGGAGGTTGGTTAATGGGCTAGCGACACTGCTGAAGGATCTGGCCAAACACCGGTAGAATATGGCAAGACCCAAGATCCGCTGGATGTCACAGCGGTAACTTTGTTTTGGTCCATGGCGACTCTGTTTACACCGATGACATACCTGAGGAAGCTGATAGTCGAAACATGAAACTCACACTTTTTTCCATTGACATTAAGGTGATTATGTAGGAATGTAGGAGGAATGGTCCTCCAGGGTCCCAGAGTATATCAGGATGTCATTGATGTAAGCTATGATGAAATTGCCCAGCATCTGATGAAACATTGAAACACGCTGAGTGCTGAGGAGAGACCATTTGGCATAACCAGATACTCGTAGTGCCCAGATGTGGTACTGAAAGTGATCTTCCACTCATCCCCTTCCTGTATGTGGCGGGAAACCCTGGCTTCCAATTGGGTTATTAGAGTTTCAATACGGGGGGGTGTTGACTTCTGGCGCCGTGACAATGGCCAATATCATAAGCAGCATCTTTGGACACTGTTATCTAGAACTCTAATCTGACCATTTATGAGCCTATGTTATGTTATAAATGAGCATGTCTGTGAATGCTACAAGATAACGATTTAACATGCTTGTATTTGTGTTTACAAGCATTCTGGAAACATAAAATTGGTTGGTGCGGTACAGTGGTAACATCATTGGGTTCCCTTGTGAGAAACCCGGGTTCGATTCCCGATCTGGGAAGCCAGTCTGTGCTACACTAATAAGGGTCCTTGGGCAAGACTCCTAACACTACATTGGCCTACATGTAATACCAATAACCTTGTGAGTCGCTCTGGATAAGAGCGTCTGCCAAATGTTAAACAGCTCTAGTAAAATATTATTTTGATCCAGAATGCAGCAGCTCGACTTGTCTTCAACCTCCCCAAATATAGCCATGTCACTCCCTTGCTAAAAACCCTTCACTGGCTTCCTGTAGCAGCTCATATCAGATACAAAACCCTGATGCTAGCCTACAAAGCCATAAATGGTCCAGCCCCCTGCTACCTGATGGCAATGGTTAAGGCCAGGCGCACACCTAGAGCTCTTCGTGCTTCAAGTATGGCCCGACTTGACCCGC
>JAOVVF010000031.1:2465917-2487564 GCA_028565595.1 Duopalatinus emarginatus | reverse complement strand
ACTAAATCGCATGTTCAAAACCCTAATGACACCATTGGTGGTGTTCTAATTTAACATTTTAAGACATTTAAGACATTAAGACATTACCACTCAGACACCCTACTTTACATGTAGACTTTTCCTGTCTTTGTGGATGCATGTAGACTAGAAATCACCGGATGAAAAAAGAAGAGACGGTCCAAAGAAAGTGCAGAAGAAGAACAGAAAACAGTGTTGGACAATAAACATTTTCCACTTCCAACTCAGCTCTTGGAGAATGTGATGAGAAACAGTAATGGAAAAGCAGGTACTGAGTAGCATCTGTGCTGTCATATCATCTTCTTCTACTTGTTATTATTATTATTATATTTTATTTAAAAAAAATTTAAGGGTAACTAAGTTCATTAGTAAGTGACTAATGAACTTTTGTTAGTACTCCTAGTTTTGTGTGAAAATATGTGATAATTTAGTGGAATTAGAAGGAAGAATAGGCCACATGTGTCATTATGTATAAGAATACAAAACGTTATTTATGTGGCATTATATTTCGACCCTAGGGCTGTTTGACAACATAATAATAGTTGATGCAGTTTTATTTATGTTCTTTTGAGCAAATCAAATAGAGCACTCCAAGGCAAATTCAATGCTGGTTTTTGTTCCAAGTTGCTGCCAAAACATTTGGGTATTGGTAACTTTATTGGCATTCAACACAGATACAAAAGCAATTCTGATGATGCCTTTGTTAATAATAATAATAATAATAATAATAATAATAATAATAATAATAATAATAATAATAATGATAGTGCACAATAGATTACCCTGTTTCTAGAAAACCTAACCGTACACAAAAGACAACACAACTGAGAGATAGTACATATTAAAGAAAGATTTTAATCTACTCAGATTAAGATCCCAAAGTTTTCCAGACTCATTGTTGCTACTGTCAGTTGTAGGCATGCAAGAAATTTTTAACACACTAACAATAAATTCTAATTCTAAAATTCTAATACATTTTACCTATATTTTTGAAATTTTTATATTTTTATATGCAAGCTGATGCATACCCTCATGTGTTGTGCACCAATTTTTCATCCTGCCAAAATATGAATGCTAACTAGTGATGTGATGCAGATGTATCCTCTCTGGAAACAGTTACTGCTATGCCGTGTGGCCGCCCAACGTTTTACATGAAGACGAACGGAAGGCATTACTAGGGTTGGTGAAGCAGCGAAAAAGTGTCATTTTCTGTGCAGTCAGAAAACTGCAGTTTATCTTGACAGGGATTGAGTTGTTGTGCTATCACATGTTTCATTAGGTTTGATGTATACCAGATTTGAAGGTTTGAGTACAGCCAAGCTCTAGACCTCCTCATCTGTAACAGACTTCCTGTGTAATAATGTTTGTGCTGTGGGTAACAAGAGTTTAAAAACGCTAGATTTACATCAAGCAGCAGCCATTATTAAAAGTTTTATTAAGGCCTTTAACTTCTGAGAGCCATAAGTAGGACCAGATTTATATTCCCCACTACGCTTTGAAGTTTTGCAATCCATATTTGTGCCCATTTGAATGAATAATATGTTTTACAGTAAATAACTGAATAATAGTATAATAGTATAATAATAATAATCACATCAGAGAGAGTGTGTGTGCATGTATGTGTGTGTGTGTGTGTGTTTGTGTAAGAGAGAGAGAGAGAGAGGGAGAGAGAGAGAGAGACCCAAATTATCAGCGAGGTGTTGCTTATATCACAGAGAATGGCTTTCTTTAAACAGACCAATGACCACCGAATGATGATTATGCTGATTAATCTAGTTATCTAGTTCACAGACTCCCTCTGGTGGCAGGAGGTCTGCCACTGATTGGAGTAAATGGGTTCCTTCTGGCAGTGGGAGAGCTGTGTACAGTGGTGGATGAAGTACACAAACCATGTACTTGAGTAAAAGTACAGATACCCAAGGTAAAATATTACTCCAGTAAAAGTAAAAGCCCTCCATTTAGGTTTTCAAGTAAAAATACAAAAGTATTTACCTTCAAATGTACTTAAGTATTAAAAGTAAAAATAAATAAAAGTTTTAACTAAGGCGCTAATGTCCTATTATCATTTTTGTAACAAGACTCTTGATTAATTGACTCATTTTAGGTAAAAACGTCACTCTTGGTACACCAATATTTTAATACAATGCCATTCATTTGTCTGACACTGATATCTATTAAAAGTATCAAAGCAAACTTTGTCCATTAGGTAGAACCGAATGGCCGTGAAATTACATTTTGAGAACAAGCAGTTTTGGTTTATGATAAGGTTCTATACAGAACCGTTCTGACAACCTTTATTGTACGGCACCAAAAAAAAGGTAGTTACAGTGTAAAACTTGTAACAATAGAAGAACCTATTTTGGTGCCACATAAAACCTTTTTTAGAAAGGTCCTGTATAGAGCCCTTTACTGCACATTCTCCATCAATCTGAAGAACATCTCCATTATGCAAAGAATCCTTTAATCATTTAGTAAAGAATTATTTTTTTTACTAAAGAATCCTTGAAGAACCCTTAAAGAACCCTTTAAGAAATGTTTTTTAGAGAATAGAACATATTATACATAATATTTTATATAAATATGTATTACTTACTATTTGCATATATTTTAACCTGTATTGATTTAAATATTTAAAACCAGTATTAATGCTACATTAATGTTGAGCATAAAATTCAGAAAACTTCAGAAACTGAAAAGACGGAGCCTTTTCTGTTTTTGTTCCATTGCAATTTTAAGAAAAGAGATATGATTTGTTATTTCTAGCAGGGAAAATAAAAAAAATACTCATTTCTCTGTTTCGTATATTTGGATTTAGAAACGAAAATCAAATAACCATTTGTTTTTCGTTATTAATTTTCTGTTTATGAAATGAAAACCCAATGACCAAAAGATACACAGACCACGGACCTGTGCTGTGGCAAGTTTGGATTTTCTTCACTTTTTTGCACTCGATGCTGACTTGCACTGACTGGATAACTAGGTCTAGCCCAACCCAGTTTTAACAAAGTGTGTGCTGTAACCTGATTGGTGGGATTACGCAAATTTGTTACTGTCCACCACTGGCTGTGTAGCATGTAACTGGTTACAGGAGTGTAAAAAAGCCTGCATGCCCAATGGCCCCTTAGACCCTTGAATGTCCGTATTCTTATAGTATCGCAACACTGGGCTCAATCAGACATTACATAGACTTCATACTAATAAAGTCTGTATAATGTCCGATCCATCTAATTCGGATTATGTATTATTATATACAGTTTATATAGGTTCAGATTTGCAGTGCTTGTGTGAAACAGTAGCAGCATTACTCCTCCACAAGACGTTCCCTAAACTGGTATTTTAATAAGGGTGGTAAAGGGTGCTATATAAAATTACGGACCAAACTATAGCTCTGCAGTTGGGTTGTTATCTGGTGAGTATGCAGACCAAAGCATATGATTTTTGCAATATGTTCATAGGAGTCATCCTAGAAGAGAGTACTCTGATTAGGATAGAAATCTTTCAATAGAAGATGACAGTGATTGGTCAGAGGAATTTCACACAAATCATGCTGGCAAAATGCCCACAGCATAAAAAACCTATTCATTGTAGGGCTCAAGTCTTTTCCAGCCGGTGTCATCACATACTTGCTTACAGCATATGGTGAAGGATGCCTTGTTTAACCAGAACCTTTGTAACACATCTCTGTAGATTTCTGAATCTGAAAACTTCTGAAACTTCTATGACTTAAAAGTAGATAGAAGTTGGCTAAAATTCCAGCTTTTCTCCATCTGCACACTTCATTCACAGTAATAAATAATTTGATGAATAGAATGTCCTATTGGTAAATCATTATAATTTAATATCATTGAGATATTATCAATAATACTGTCATGATGAAGTGGAATGCACAAAAACATCTGATGAATTATATTTAAAGTATAAGATTTAAATGTAAGCAGAGATTTTCAAGGTGGTTTTCTGATTTTTAGAAACCATTTTCTGGAGAAATGAGAAGTAAGATTTGAGCTTTGAGGAACCGAATGACATGGCATATCAGCTAATGGTGGGGAAAATGCAAATTTGACAATTTGAAGAAGAGGCATCAGATACAAAGGCTAAATATGTCCAGGATGAATTTCAGAAAACCTTAAAAGAAATATCGACTTTTTATTGCAGTATTGTTTTTAATCATATAATACTTTTTTAAAAAGGTTGTTCAAGATTCATTTTTTTAAAGGGCTATGATGGGGAAACTGTTAGAGCATGGTTTCTCTAAATGATCAAACAATTAGCAAATTTGTCAAATTTGTCCAAGAAAAATTGAAAGATTGTTGCATTTAATTTAATTTGATTATGTACAAATAAAGTCATAAGAGAGCTGTTATCTCTGAGCTGTTATGAATTTACAAGGGACCATGCTGGCAGATAATTAGACTTAAATCTTTTTCAGACTTTGCGACTGCAGCAATCTTTTAAGATTATTACCTGTCACAGTGTACAAAATGATCCCAATAAAATCTGGGCTGAATTCTATTCTTTTCTATGAACAGACCCTGATTAACGAAAATCACTATGTTCTGCTTCATGTCATCAATTGAGCTCAGGCAGAAAATGGGGTCGCAAGAAGAGAAACATTCTTCAGAGTGATCATTAAGGATATTTTTCTCTCTGTTAGGACGTTTAGTTAATTTTTCTCCAGTGCCACTACCGTATCTAAAGCTGTGTATGTATTTTCACATGCACAGAACATCGACTACAGCAATAGTCCAACACACCAGACAATACACACAATAAACAAGGCCAAAATAAGAAACATACTTACAGAAAAAAAAACATGAGCAAGCCCAAAGACATCACGACCCCCCCCCAAAAAATAACATGTACAAATATGAAAAGAGAACAGACCAGTACAGATTAGTGAACTTACGGAAATCACATTAATTTAAATTGGTCTTAATAATTAATTCATATATTATAATAGAAAAATAGAAAAATCCCAGGTCCTAAAGGAACCCATCCAATCACTGTTAACTTGATCACTCCATTTAACCCGTCCATGTAACTCATCTTATATGTACTGATTGATGTCAAATATTTGGTACAATAAAAAATGTCTGTGCAGCACTTTGTACCTACTGTTGATATTCCCCATTCTCCTATTGACAGCTTTTCGATAATCGCCATAGCAACGGTCACACTATGAGATTTTAATATTTCATTTCTGACATGGCAAGAGCTTTGCAGTCAGCTGTTTTTGGTCACACAATGGCACTAAATTGGCTTTCAGTCAGCATATCCCTGTTTTGCATTCTAATACCGTCGCTCTCAACTCACGACCAAAGAATTCCCTAATGATATGCAGTCTGCGACAATGAAATCAGACCGAAATTCAAACAGCCGGCTGTAGTGATATTTCTCCCTGAGGTTTTCACATAGTGTTACAGGAATCACTGGTATCACTGCATTAAAAGGGACAAGTTTTTGGGACAATGGTCCACCTATGCTCATATTTGGGTTTGTTCTCCTGTACACTGGCAAAACTGCTCCCCTTCAGCACTGACCTTGTCTTCCTCCACTCCACTAAGCTTCTCTCTCTTCTTCTGTCTCCCATTTAAATAATTTCTTCATCTTCCTAGCCACATATAGATATTAGGATGGAAAAAGTAGAAATAGTAAATGTCATAATTTTTTGGACTATACCCCTCTTCAAACACCAGTGGTTTATTATTTAGTTCTTTTTGCTTGGCTTGGCTAGGCTTGGCTAGCTTCGAAGCCCACTGCTGACTCTGCGCCACGGTCCTTTCAAGCATGAAACGAGAGGTGACAGCGCCACTCTCCCCTACTACAACAGCAATCAGAGCACAATCAGGTCGATATCCGTCCAGCCATTATTTCTAAAAGGGCATGTAACGTCTAAGGTGAGATCTGACTCATGCTAAAAGAACAGAACATAGTTCAGAACAGGAATAAACAGTGTTGGGAGAGGAAAGAAAATGTGCTCCAGTGTAAAGAAAAGAAATTGCAATGGCATGACTAGGCAGAGTAGGAATGAGAGAGAACTGATACCAGGAGAAAGAGAAAAAAAAGCTGAGAGAGATAGAGTTGGTGCATCCCTGACAAATATGTCTGCTCAGCAATCTGAGACAAAGACAACAGGCTATTCACTTGAAACAGATGGTGGATATAGCATGAGATCATGTCTTAAAGTGTGCCTCAGTGGAGCTGGGAGTCTCATCTGCATATTCTACTCTAAAAGTGTCCCATGGCATCTGTGAGTGTCTTCATGAAACTTCATCTAAAAGCGTTTCCTATATGAGATGTGAAGACAGTTACACAGACCATCAGTGACCATCATTCAAATCTATTTTTAGATGTTCAGCTGTTTGATGCATACCAAATGTGTCAACAAAACTTTTCAAGAAGAAATTTGACTACATCTGCTACATCTCGGGTGTTTTTATATTGCTTTAAATTTTGCATTAATCCCTAAACACTATGATGATACAGGCTAGCTGTCATGGGTATGGATGACTAATACAATACTGTTCGAATTAAATGGCAAATACATGGTGAAGTTGGTAGTTAAAACTTCACTGAAAATATAAATTATTGTACAAAATATTTAAAAACTTCATATTTTTTCTTTTTGTTTGCATTTAGTCTGCATAGAGTAAGAGGTACTCTGCATTTAGTCTGCATAGAGTAAGAGGAATTTTCTTATTTAGTGCATGATTCAAAAAGGATGTAAAGTTTCTGTAAGTTATTTATAACTTTAACAGCTTGACGGGACCTCAATTAAAGATTACTTTCTGCTACCTTGAAAAATAACTCCCTCTGAATCTAAATATGTTCATCATGAACTCTCTGTATTGTTCATAGGCACAGTGGGATTTGTAATTCTGCACAAAACCTTTTTTCTTATTATTGTTAGAGTTTGGGGAAATAAAAACTCACCACAAATAAAACACTTAACACTTAACATGGAAGCTGGATTTTGATCTCATGCCCTTCACTAAAAAACGAGTAGTTTAAAATGTTATTAGTTGAAAGAACAAAGTGTAGGCTATTTGGTTGACACTCAGCTTGGAGCATGTGATGTTAATAATTCATCTATCTCTGTTCGTATAATTTTGCTGTTTTAAATTTGATACTGTAAAGAATATAAAAGCCTGCACTTTATCGAAAGCATCCTGTTGTAGCCTGAGTGATGTTGATTAATTGTGTAATTGTGAAGCTTGATCTAGTACTACATGTAGCATTTAAAGTTGGCATTAAGAGAGCTTCTTGCCTGACCCTAGAATCAACTTTATTCGTAGACCTCTTCTAATACAGATACAGCAAACCGGAGCCGCTTTTCTTGTTTTTTATTATTTATTTATTTTATTTTATTTTATTTTATTTTTTAATTGTAAATGGCACACGTTATTGAGGAGTTTATACTGCTCGATTTTCCCTCTTCTGAGAAAATGAACTATTTCTCTGGCTCCTCAAGCTCTCACTTTCTGTGTTTATTTCAGCTTATCTCTGTAAAGGTCTGGACAACTTATGAATATATTACGCACAAATTGTAGATAAGCATGTACGCAGTTATATTAACACAGTTACGAAATATTGAATGTGCTTCCTTATACAGCATGCTCACAAATTACATTATGTGTGCTCTTAACTTGCTATTTAGAATTTTTAAATAACATTTAATTGTTCATACATTTTAGTTAATATTTAAATACAGTGTAATGTATATGCAGAACATTTCACCTCAATTAAAACTAAGCGAAGTTCAAGTTTCTCTCATTAAAATGTATATAGGGGGTTCTACTGTGTCTAAAGAGTTTATATATAAAGAGACTATAAATAAGAACATTCAGTTGATACATTTAGGATGAACTTCATCATTGTAATATGCCAGTTTGGAACAAGTCATTAAAAGCACTAAGCGTATTAAATCTGTTTACAAATGACTTACAGCTACACACTGAAAACTGTGTTAATATAATGATACGGCATAAATATTTACATGTACTTCGACATACATGCTGTTATTACATTCAAATTTAATTATATGTTATTTACATTTCATTCTACATTTACATTACATTTATGTTGACATAAGTGCTTTCAGAGGGGAGACTTTCCAGACATACAGCATGTGTTACGTAACATTGCTATAGTCCCACATGTTAAAGAATCTCTGCACAAATCACAAAGATGGCAGCATTTTCATGCTGTACACATGGTTGTCATACTTTGACCATTATGATAAGTGCTTGACATCTGGCCCATGGCTGAATAAGACAAGATTTGCTCATTCATTATTAAGTCATATGCCCATAACCTGCCTGTAGTCTATAATTCTATTAGGAAATCAATAACTACAAAATCATTACTCCAAGAAGCACTGCTTTTCTGACAAGTTCTTTTAAATGTTGATTATATTTAATAGTTTCAGACATTAAAATCAGCTATCACTGGCCTTTTGTCTGGGTTCAGCGATAAATGACAGAAGAGGGTGCTTACTTAGAATGGGATGAATGAATGAATGAGAACTATTTTGCCTTACTGTGTTTGCACACAGAAGGAATGTGACCTCCGCATTTAACCCATCCACGCAGTGAAACACACACCAGTGAACACTAGGGGGCAGTGAACACACTTTCCTGGAGCGGGGGATGTAGCCCCGGGGAGCAGTTAGGGGAGTTAGGTGCCTTGCTCAAGGGCACCTCAGTCGTGTCTTGCCCTGGGTGGGGATCGAACACGAGACCGGTTCCCTAACCACTAGGCCACGGCTGCCCATATGCATATTAGCTTTGGTTAGTTCTACTAGTTGTTTTACAGAAGTTAATATATGGTGCAAAATGAAGTTTATCCACCCTTTGTCAGACACACAATAGCCACTTCATGACAGTTGCAATGACGTGTTAAGTACAAGGTGAATGTAAATTTAGAATATAACATTTCACACAGTTATGCCACAGGGGCAAAAACTTACACACAAGCAGCAAGCAACAAACACGGGTTTGTTTACATTTCAGCTTTATATTCTGCCATCACAAAATCATGCTGCCAGTAACCAACACCTCAACTAATGAACCAACACTATTATATTCCATTTTATTATATAACGAATCTCATATTATTGAGCATCACAGTACTAACTATCATGAGTTCAAATTTGTTTCTTAACCATCAAATGCATTAAATTGCTAACTGTTATCAGGTAAAGCTTCACTCATTTTGCACATTAACACTAACATGATTAATCACAGTCACCTGTGCACACTTACAGACACTGCTTATAAGGACTCTGAACACACTAAAACTCATTCATTCTAGTCATTACCAAGGTGCTTGTGTTTACTGATCCTGGTTTTGATTCCATTTTGTTCTTGCCTGCCCAAATTAATGTTGTTTGCAGATCGCCTGATCTTCACCTGTAGCTTGATCTTGATCGTGAACTGTACTGTTAATAAATAAAGCTCTGTATCCGTAACCAACACAACCAGTTCTCTCAGAGAGGTTTTTTGGTCCTCCATAGGACGTCCACTCATTTTTAATGACTTTCCAGACCATGAATGTAAGCACTTTTTATATCATTTCAAAGTTTTCCCCTGCTATTTAGATGTCAATTAGCTTCATTCTCAGATCCTCAGTCAGCTGCTTAAATGAGTTCATGGTTACTGGATGTTTAAGGAGGTGTTTATTGCACTGTGGCTTTGTTATTCCCAAATCTGAGTAACAAGTCCTAATGTGTCAAAAAAAATTCATTGAGATTCTGATTTGAATCTAGTATTTTGTGACCATTTACATCGAATTTACATGTGCTTAATACTTCACACACATTAATAAATCACAAACCCTTTGCAAAGTTTTTCTTGTCCTTTCCACTTTTTTCTGTCTTTCTTTTCCCTGTTTACTCCAAGTTGCCTTTTCTCTGGTCAAAAACTTCCTCCTTTGTTCTATTTAGCCGAAAAAAAAAGGGTTTCTGTAAAAATGAATTAAATGAAGATATTCTACAGTATGTGCTACAGTATTTAATAAACAAATGAGTAAATGTATAACATTATAACACAATAAAATATAGCTATTTTACATGAACTCCAAACACACATGCACACACACACACACACACAACCAGACAGTCAAAAGTAGCCTAGTATCCAAAAATCTCACAGAAATTACCCTAATCTTTTCCCCTCCTCCTTCCCAACATATGCATGCACTCACTCACATATGCAATGCAGACACATACACACACACACATACAGAGACAGAGACAGAGACAGAGAGAGACTGTGTGTGTATGTGTGTGTGTGTGAGAGAGAGAGAGAGAGAGAGAGAGAGATAGAGAGAGACAGAAAAACAGAAAGTCCTTTGCCAGAACCCAGTCAAGCCCTCAACGCAGTACTATGTCAGGCTAAGGGTCTCCTCCCTGTCCTCCTGTTTAAAGCCTTGTTTTCCAACCTCTCAGTGTGATAAAAATCACAGTAAACAAACTGGGGGGAAAATCATGCAGAGATAGTAGTGCTTTCTCCTGCACTGCTGCCACAAACTCACATAAACATATAGCACACTGACCGAATCCGAGCTGCACACATAAAAGTACTGATACTCGCTTTCATTTTCTCATGCATACAGCACAGTGACTCATACTATATCTAATACATATCGACACTGATCAGCCTCAACATTACATCCATCTGCTTATACAACCACCAAAATAGCTCCGATTCATCAGGGCATGGACTCCACAAGACATCTGAAAATGTGCTGCAGCACTGGGCACCAAGACATTAATATCAGATCCTCCTGTGACTCTTCTATGAGATCGAACCAGACGGGCTAGCCCTCACCAACCCCCCACAGCCTCTCTGTCACTTTTAGGTACTAACCAATGCATACAAGGAGCACCCCACAAGACCTTCCATTTTGGAGATGCTCTGACGAGTCGTCTAGAAATAAAAATTTGGTCCTTGTTAAAGCTTCTCAGATTCGTACACTTGCCCATTTTTTCTTCTTCCAACAAATCAACTTCAAAAACAGACGGTTCACCTGCTGCCTATTATATCCCACCCCTGGACAGGTGCCAGTGTAACAAGATAATCAGTGTTATTGGTTTTATGGTTTTATTCTCATAGCTGACCGGTGTATAATGTAAGAACAACTTACACAAGAGCTTGTATGGTGGATGGACTTGTGTAAGGAGATATTTATTTAGAAGGAGTCTCCAGTGTCACTGCTTTGTAACAGTCATAAGTGAGGCTGTAACTTTACTTTAGGCTTTGGTTTATGTTAGTCTGCTTATTCTAACATGGTATCAGTTCTACAGTAATTTACAGAGACGTGTATTGCAGAGGCTCCTTATAACCTAAGACATAATAATAAACACATCCAATCTGTTTTAAAAGACATTACCTTTGCATTAAAGTGGCCCTTGTGCGCCCTTTTGTTTAATTTTCAGTCTTTTCTGGAAAAGGATTAGAGTACTTTTCCAAAATCATTCCAACATTAGCCATTTTGTGGGAAAAATGCGACAGCTAGCTGTCTGAACTTATTAATCACAGAAATTAATGCGCATAACAGTTTTTACTTACAGTTTACATGCAATGTTTACAAACTACACCAGTACTACAGGCTTCAAGTGAATCCCACTGGTACTGATATGTTTATATTTTACATGTTTGTCATGTTCATTTCCCATTTTGTGCTTGGCATCTAGTTATGAGGTTCTCCTTCTGTGAGAGGTCGACAATATCAGCGGTATATCCAGAGATGGGACTAATGAAGAATGCACTACATTAGTATGTGTTCCACACTTACAGTGAAGCTTGTGCATCTAGGTGCAACCTGCTCTAGCCTACAATAAGCGTTCATCTTTTGTCCCATTGAAACACTACATATACAAAGTTGTAATAAACAGCCAGAGATTAACAGGCTTCACTGGGGGTCTGTTGAGGGCTTTAACAGAGATTTTGATGCAGGCTACAATGTTGGCTGAAAAGAGTTTGAGCTCAATGAACAAACAGAGTGATATTTCAGTTGAATAAAATTGTGAATTTCACCAGTATTGATGCAAAAATAAGTATAGACACCAACATGTCATTGCTGCATTTTTAATGAATCCATAGACATTTAAAGCTAGACTGTAAATGTAGTTATGGGTTATAAAATTTAAATTTTATAACATTTGGAATTTGAATTATCCCCATTATTTTAAAACTAATATTATTTATTTGACAGGTTTAAAACTTAAAATCATGTCACAGTATGTCCACAACCACCTGTTTTCAGTCACCAGAGTTCAGTTGTGTTTTGTTACACCTGTGTTTGTTAACCCTAGTTTAGTTTAACCTATTCTAGTCTAACCTCCTGATCTGTGTCACTGTGTCCTGTGAACCTGTACCAAGCCATCCTATAAGTTTAGCAACTCTTGGCTTTGACTTTGAATCTAACCTTGCCTCTGATATCCTGATCATGCCTGACCTAGGGCTTGTTCTGTGGACTGATTGTGTTTTTGAACTGTTTGCTTTGCTTTTAAATACCGATATTTAATATACACACATCCTGCCTCTGCAAATGTCTGTTCTTATTATTAAAACACCATTTTTAATACTTTTGTGTGTGTTTATTTGCACAGATGGTTGTGCCACCTGACATTTTGGGAGTTTGAAATGTCAAAACATAAAAGAATATATATTATTTGAATTTATTGAAAATGTATAAAAACTAAATAGGTTGTTCTAGAATAAAGTGGTACATGTCATGTATTGACGCTTATGTTAAATGTTGACCACTTCCAATAGTTTGACTGTTCACTTCCACTATCAGTGAGTTGTTTTTTTTTCTTTGGTAATCACTCATATTTTCACAGATGCTATAGCTAGAGTTGTCAAATGTCCTTCATTATGACAAAAGTTATTGGCATACATGTCCATTTTTATTCCCAAGTCAATGGATGCAACAAACAGGCAAAGCTGCACAACAGGGTTCTCATGAAATCCTTTCTCTAATATCTCTAGGGAAATTAGACAAACCAGGTCACCTGCACCATGTCGTCTTGATGATTCTGTAAGAATGAATCCTTCTGAGATATAAGCCGATTATTCTGACTTGTAATTGAGTTCACAAGTCCGGGTTTTTCAAACAGTGGTCTTTATTATAATTTGTCAAGCTGCACTGGTGATTTTTATTGTGTTATTATCCCGCATGTGACACAGAGACAAATGTCACAGTAACTGCAGTAAGAGGCAGATTATAAATCAGGCTGATGATTGTTATTGCTAGTCCTCTACTGAAGGGAGAAGAGTCATGCTGTTGATTAGTTCGCTTAATATTATTTTAAAGCTTAATATTACAAAGGACATGCTGATTTATTTTACACAAGAGCTTCATTACGTTCAATAACAATAATTTGGGCAGCATGAATTGAATACGTGAATAATTTAGTTGTTGACAACAGATGTGCTGTAATCTGGAAAATATTACAACACTGTATGGAAACACTCAAGAATGAGCTTTTTCTGTGAGGAACCTTTTTAGGCTACAGGTTGTCATTACAGGTGTTTATGTCTAACTGTAGGCGATACTAGAGCCTGGTAACTTGGATATCTTTCTTCAATTGCTGCCAAACACAGCAAGAAATAATTAGGCCCTTAGGCCCGCTTTTATTTAGCAATTCCTTGATTTAAACCAAAAAAAAAAAAAAATCTTCTCTGTATATTTACTGAGTCAAAAGTTTCTATGACATTTTCATACTGCACATTCAATTAATTCAGGATTAAATGTCTTGCCTTTCATTTAAACCTCAATGCATTTGCTGCTCACGAGTCTGATCCACATATGAGATGTAAGTTGTCCTGGATAAGGAGGTCTGTTGAATACCATGAATGTAAATGTTAGTAAGATAGCCTGCTAAAATCTGGTTATGCATACTTGACTAATGATATATTTTTACATAAAGGTCCAGATGTAATCATAGAACACAATGCATGCTCATACTGAACATCAATATCCAGTTCTTGGTAAAGTCACTGTTGTGCCATATTTTATCCACTTATTGATAACCATCTTGGCTGTGTTTCATGGTATATCTTTTTTGTATTCTTCTCCTGTCTGAGCTCTTTTGATGTTTTGTAAACTCGTTGTGGACCATGGCTTTTCCTGTATTATTCAAGTACATTTTAGAAAAATCTTACTACAACCTTATATAAGTTAATCAGAGTCACTTTAATTCATTACCGATTAAGTATTGGCTACTATTTAGCATAATAATTTGTTTTCCCCCTGAAATTTCATTTTTTTTATTGAATTGTATAGATTATAACTCACATTAAAGGTATAAATAATTAACTTGGTCAATTTTTTATCACACGATTACAAAAGCCTGGCATTTTAACAAGTTCAAGAATCAAGGATACAACAGCAAATTGTACACCCTTGTGCTTATGTATGTGAGGTTATTCATTAGTTTGGGGTAAATGGCTCAAAAAGCTACTGCCCCACCAGGAATTCCACTGACTTTCCTGATTACCCACTTCGACATTGCTTTGAAGACTTTGCATACAGTCACTTGATGTACTCTCACCTTATTCACCTGATCAGATGAAGCTCATCTTACAGGCATTTGACTAAAAAACTAATAATGTTAACATTATTGTGGATCCCGCATTATTGCAAGGAACTTTTTAGAATATCACATAAATATATTACCTCAGCTGTTAGCATCAGCTAGTGCCAAACTCTTCTGCACTTCTGCCACAGACAGTTGGTGTTGATCCTTCCTTTACTAAAATTCTTAGTAATGTTTAGTAAAGTTTACAATGTTTGGATAAGAGTCCTTCCTATCAGTCAGACTCAAGTGAATAGCACACATGTAAAGGTTTTTACTGACTGCAGCTGGGATGTTATCTTTAAAAATAAACTTTTTTACTTAAAGACTTAAAGGTCTTCTGTCCTATGAGGCTCGAAGCTGATGAAGTGATTTGTGCTGGTCTGTACTGCCAACAACAGAGCAGTTCCCATGTTTACTCTGCACTGCAACATATTGGTAACGGTTCCAGTGCTTGTGAGGAAAAATGGTGAAAATTCATGAAAGTTTTCTCTAAAGCAATAGGTGGAGCTGTTCAAATGGAGGGGTGATATTATTCTAATAAAGCCCTACTTGAAATAACAAGGGCCAAATCTAAATGGATTGTTCTTGTTTAGGCAGCCTACATAAATCTGACTGGGTTGTCTTATTCACAGTTTGAAGGTTTGTAGGCTGTCCAGTAACCCAAATAAATGTAAAATGTAAAGTGACCTCAGTAACAAAAAGGAAAACGTTTGGCTCTATTTTTAAAGAAAAACAGGTTTTTTTTTTAATAATATTGAAACCCACAATACATTTTTCATTTTAACGATCATTTTATAGATAGTTGTCCTGCTCCTTCCTTGTTCCCTGACTGGACATGGGCAGATGCTTTGTTCAATGTCTTAATTCTGCTCCCTATCAGCTCTCCAATCTTGTTGATACCTTAACAGTGATTTCAATTTTTAAGAAAAAGCCAGCAATCCAATTTTCCCGACTGGCAGTCTCCCAATGACTGTGCAGAGAGCCATTTGGATGAGCTAGCCCATCCTCGGCTAACAGTACATGCTGTTGTGTTTCATTACGCAATCTTTTTATTACAATGTACTGCTTAAGAAGTGTTAAGAAGATGTGTACACTACTCCACAAGAGAGTTAGCTTTATTGAAGAAAACATCTTTAAGAAGATTTTGACTTTTTATCTGACCATGTCTCTCATTTTCTTTTTTAAATATTTGAAAGAAGTATGAAGCAGTCAAGCTAGCATGTCATCCATGTGGGAAAAATGCTACTCAAGGCAACATCTTTTTATCTGTCCTAATTAGTTATTTATGAGTGGCAACATTTATTCATGATAAACATCTCTAAAGCTCATGGATGTACTGTTTTCTTTAAGCAGAGGTACATCTTGGCACACACTGTAATGAAGGATTGTTGTTTGCTCTTAGTTTTTTTATTATTATTATTTGGATCTCATAGATTTTTTTTTTCCATTAGGAAAAAACTCTCAAAACATGGCCTAATAGCTTAATTTTTGTGTTTAGTCTGCATGCCAGTCTGCATTGAGCTCTGACTACTAAAATCAAAATGAGCCACTCAAGCTGATATTGCTCATTGTTCGAAGTTATAAATAACAAGGCTGATTTAGTCAGCAAACTGAAGGTCACCATTGTCAGCCATTTCCTGACTAAGGGAGTACTATAAGTAGAATGAGTGGAAACCGACCTCCATTGTGCATCCACTGATGCACTTGATTGGCAGAACATCATCATTCAACTTATGCACTGAGGGTTTGTTGTGAAGGTCACTCATTAGGTTGTGCTGGAATCTATTCCAGTGCTCAGTGAGCAGAAGACATGGAAACACCTTGGACAGGTCAACAATCCATCACAGGGCAGACACACATTGACACCCAAATTCACACCTAGAAGCAATTTGGTATCTCCAATTTACCTGACTGCAAGTCTTTGAATTGTGGGAGAAAACCATAAGCTAGGAAACAGCTACACAGATATGGGGATAACATGTAAACTCCAAACAGAAAGGACCATGCCCTTCTTGCTGTGCACTGACAGCTCTACCCATGGCACTACAATGTCACCTTGTTGTGAAGGTAATGGACCGATATGCTCTAGTAGCTGTGAATTAAAAATATATGTTAACAGACATTACGCAAGCTTTGGGGTTTCTGGCATGTTGGATACTACAAAAAAAAAGGATTTTTATTTGGCACACTTTGGTGGTTTCTTGTGTGAATTAGGCATTTGATTCATTGAAACAGACAGTTCAAAAGAATCAGCTCATCAGTCTAAGCCTATAAAATACTTTGGTGCCTGTAATTCTGAGCAGTGTTTCTTGTTTTTTTATTTGTTCAGCTTTCACATTTTCTTTTTCCATTCTATTTTATTTATGTGGGGATTTTAACAGTTTACTTTGCCACAAGAATTTACTTTGGGGCAAATGAGAGACATAACTACTTATACTCAACCCATGAAAAGAATATTGCTCTGGACCCCCTACTGTTGTTTAATTTAATATTGTATCACACATGTACATGAAATTTATCCATATTCCCTAGAATTATTAAGGACACTCTTCCTACTGTGGGCCTTCCCACAGCATTTCACCCAGATGGCGCCTGTTTCCTTAGATGTCTGCTATCTTTCAGTTTTGGCCTTTACCTGTGTTTAAAATAATGAAATGTTCCATGATAACATGTGCTAGATCACCAGACACTTGAGATACCAGACACATTTAGATAATTAGACAATGTAAAGTAAAGCCAGCAGCATTTGCACAACATTTGTATGTTGTTTTTTTTAAAGTTTTGTAATCACTATTCAGACAGACCTCATATATACACTCAGAAATAATGCATGGTAATATGCTGCTACACAAGCTTCACACATTGCATACTTTCTTTCTGTAGTGGTACAGCTGGAGTGCTGTGTGCTATGTAGATAGTGGGAGCTGGGGGACAAAACAGCACATGTATATGGACTGAAACTGAAGAGCAGATCGTCATAATACTCCTTCACAACACTGCAGATAATCACATACCTCGAGGCTTATCATTCCTGGATAGTCTCTCTCTCTCTCTCTCTCTCTCTCTCTCTCTCCCTCTGTGTGTGCATGTTTCAAATTATAGCCAACGATGGACAATCTTTAAAAGTATCCAACACAATCAAGTAAAAGCTACCCATTTCTCTCTCTCTCTCACAATGTGTATATATATGCAGCATACTGATGTGTTAGAAAAACTGGTACAGAGAGGAGTGCAGACATTTGGTAAGTGACTTGAGGAAATATTCTTTAGACAATAAACACAATGCTTCCTGCAAAACTGTCCACAACCTGGTTACGTAGGTGAGAATGGCAAGCCCCTAAAATGTATGGTTCCTCTAACCATAATATGGCATCTCTAGATGTGTGTGTCAGCGCACTGTCCTGTTGGAAGAGGTCAAACTCATCCGAATCAATGCAGCACATGAGAGGGTGTATTTATCAGAAAAAGCCTGTCAGAGACGTTTCAGGATGTACCAGAAATCCTACGAAATGCCAGCTAAACAAACCCCATATCATGCTGACGCATCCATAGATTTATTCGGTTTTATATACGCAATGGTGGATGCAACCAATGATGTGTGCATAGGTTGCATTAGTATGTATGTCGCATAGGATCATTCAAAGATTTTTTCTGATATCGGTGTATTTTTTTGTTTGTTTGTTTGTTTGTGATTTTAACAATGAATGGATGAATGAATGAGGCACAGTGTTCATATTTTAGTTTCTGAGGTGAGGTTTATGTATAGCATTAATTAGCTGGAAGATTTTCATAGGGTGTGTGTGTGTGTGTGTGTGTGTGAGAGAGAGAGAGAGAGATGGTAAAGGATGGGTAGGAGGGTTGGGTGGAACAACCGGACCCTACCACTCTTCAATGAGCTACTCCAGCTCTGTGTCATCTGCTCAGTTGGCTACTATGTAGTGACTGTAATACCACATTTGTCCTTCTCTCTAAATCTCTCACACTCTCTCCATCTGTTTCTCTTTTCCTGCTTCCAAAACTCCTTTTCCCAATTTCTATTTTCTTTCTCCATTTCCCACTTCTGATTCTCTCCTTCTCACCTTGTCTGATTTTTTTTCCTTTTTCTTCCCTTCAGGAGACCTTCTTGTCCATCTAAAAGGATAATCAAAAAGACTCCAAATTCACATTAGCAAGTGAAGAAGAATAGGAAAGGAGGGGAAGGGTTGCCATGGAAACTTGAATTTGATTATATGGCTAGCTAAAAGGAAAAGGTTATGTACTGCTGAGATTCGTATTTAATCTTGTTTTGATTCATTGGAAGAAGGGGTTAACTTTTGGATGCATGTTTTACCCTGGTTGCCTCAGGCTCAACATTCTGTCAGGAAATTGTCATACCTGAAAATGAATTATATGGAAAACAATATCTATGCAGTTGCAGTTATCTAACATAGGTAATTTTTTCCTGCATGTCTATTTTAAGTGTGGTTTTATGTTAAAAGCATTCGCATGTGATGGATACTATATACTGTAAAGAACATAGCAAGCACTTAAAAGACAAACACAGAGATTAGGATACATTCAGGTTATACTATTAGGTTGCATCTTAACGATGGAGTCTATAGTGTGTATGTTAAAAGAAGTTAGATACCATGAACGGACAGTGTATTGATTTTGCTTTGTTAAAAAGATAAACAGTTATAATGCTTTCTTGCCTGATATCAGTGCCTGACCTCACTAATACTTTGGTAACTGAATGTGCAATTCCTTAAGCAATGCTCCAAAGTTTAGTGCAAAGCCTTTGCAGATAAGTGGGTGCTATTAAAATAATAAAAGGATTGGTGTTAGATGTTCAACAAGCAGTGGTGCGGTGATGAGGTGTCACATTCCAATATGTAGTGTATCTGATATTTGTTGACACAGCCTGCAAAGGGAACCTGGTTAGGGAACAGGTCTCGTGACCTGAAGGTCCTGGGTTTGATCCCCACACACAGCAAGACATGACTGAGGTGCCCTTGAGCAAGGCACCTAATTCCCCAACTGCTCCCTGGGTACTGTGGTTTGGGGCTGCCCCCCTGCACTGGGCAAGTGTGTTCACTAGTGTGTGAAATCTGGAGATCACATTCCTCTGTGTGCAAGCACAGTAGGCAAATAGTTCACTTTTAGTGTTAAGGGAAACTACTGCTGAACTATAACCGTATGTGTGGTTTATGTTTTATTGTATTATAACAGCTATTTGGTAACCAGGAAATAATTTTATTTACCAAATATTGCCACATGTATTATCCATTTATAGTTGTAGATAAATGCTGTAGAAAGTATTGGAGATAGGTTCACTCCTGTTATCACTAACATTATCACTGCTATAGCATCTAGGGATATTTTCTTTCCTTACCAACCTCTCTTTTTGTCATTCTCAGCTGACATTATGTTACTGAGAACCAGGTTAAAGTCTATTCTATATTGTATACTAAAGCTCGACTCTATATTTTACTGCAAATATGACACTAATGTAAAAAAGACACACGTTTGCTTACAAGAGAGATAACAAATCTTGAATATTTAACTTTTTTCACTTCTTTTTAATTTGTATACAGTATGTATAGGATGAACATATTTTGGTTTTTAATGAAGAGGGCACTAGGGGCAGGATGGTAGTATCGGGCAGATGGACATTTGTGTGGTGGAAGATTGGGGCCGGGGGTTGGTGGCACTGTGCCAGTAATCTGTATAAGGGGAGTTGGAGGGATGGTTAACACTTGACAAATATGTACACACATTTATGCAATGATGTTATTAAACTTTAATACAAAAACAGGTAGTTCTTAACGAGACCAATATACAATGGCAATCCATGGCCATTGATTGAAATAATATAACAAAATCAGCTGCACAAAATTAGACATGTTTCAGTCCCCTTGATGTGCTCATGTACATTGTTCTAAAGATCAAATCTTTACTTGATTATTATTCAACTATGCATGAAAGTCTTTGAAAGACATGTTTATAGCTGTGTTGTGTACACAGAAGCCCCTTCGATGACTCAACAGACAAGTGATTCACTCTCACTTTTGTCCACTGGCTTTGCATAAGTGAAATTTGCATTTGGCTATTTTTAAAGCTACCAGGCATCATGTGCTACCATCTACAACCAAGCTGCTGCTCGCTGTCTTGGCTGTGGTGCTGAGGATAATGACTGAGATGCAGTTTGACCATGTTAGTGTGAAGGCTGACCGTGTGAGAAAGCAGGACCCAAAGAAAAAAAAGTCAATGATGATCACAGTAAGTATTGAAGAACTATCTTTTGATGTACTACACAGTCATGTGACTATACCTGTCAGTCCAAATTAAATGTGGACACTGTTTCTTCCTAATGATATCATTTTTCAGTGTATTTTGACAGTTACCATGACCCAGTATGTGTTTTGTAAAGCCAAAACTGACGCAATGAGGCTGCAGACAAAGACTTCAAAAGACAGTTAAAACCCTGTTTTATACAGTTTGAGTAGGAGTGGAGTGGAGTGTAGGAGTGAAATGTAGTAAGTACATTAGTGACACATCTAGCATAAGTACTGGATTTTCATCCCCGAATAGCATAGCAGGCCATCACAGAAAGTTAGATTTTTAAGTTTCTTTAAAAACTAAGAGTCAAACTTTTTTTCATTTCTGAGGTTAAGGTCAGTGTTAGGTTTAGGTGTATCATTAAAAGTTCCTCTCTCTCTTTTTCTCTTTCTCAATGTGTGTGTGTGTGTGTGTGTATATATATATACATTACGGCTGTCGAAGTTAACAGAATAATAACGCATTAACGCGATCTCAAATTATCACAATAATAAAAAAAAAATAGTGCCGTTAACGCAAATTCTAATTTGGCCCTGCGATTCCCCCGTAGCTCATGTTGAGGCATGTCGCACTCTGCTTCAGTAAGAGTAAGGCTGCATCCAAAATCACATACTTTCGCACTGAACAGTACACGAGCGTGACTAGTGTGCATCAAGCAGTACGTGAAAAGTTCCCGGATGACGTACTGTTTCGGGTTTGAGTGATGGTGAAAGATCTGTTAAAC
>JAOVVF010000031.1:2442170-2458128 GCA_028565595.1 Duopalatinus emarginatus | reverse complement strand
CACACACGTATATATATACAAACACTTTACAAAAGTAATTTATACAGGAGGAAGCAACGGTGCACTTTACATTTGGAACATTTGGGGAAAAAAAACATCTGCTCAATGTAATGGAAAATGTTGAGAGATGAGGAAAAGGAGAAATAATAGAGATCAGACACTGAAGAGAGCATAAAGCAGAGTTTCACAGAGAGAGAACGGGGAAGCGGATGTATGAGAGAAAAAGAGAGGGTGAGAGTGGAGCAGAAAGAGCTGTGAAGTAGATGCTGTGGAACATGAGGTGAGCTACAGGGAGATGAGAATGCGCTGGTATAAAGAACAGAAGACGAGAGTCCTGCAGTGCCAGATGATGAATGCCTCCTGGAGACATTCTTCTCTCTCTCTGTCTCTCTCTTTCTCTCTCTGTCTTTCACACACACACACACACACACACACACACACACACACACACACACACACACAGCATGAGCATATTTCAGTGCCCTGTCATTAAGATTATCTTAGAAAGGTTTCATTGACCTATCATATCATAATCTAAAGCTCTAAAGGTCAGATAAGTTTGGGGGCTTTATGCACTGTTATACCCTTACACACATCCTGCAATTTAATTTGTGCATAATATTGCATCATTTTACTAAAAACATATGCTGGACTCAATAAACCAATGGCATTTAAGTGACCTAATTTGCACAGTGATTCAGTGCTGAAGAATGAATTTCAGCAGCTAATCGCCATACTCTGCTAATTTCCAAAAATATACCTGCATATGAATCAGCAAACGGAATTTTCACTTTCACATAAATAGGGTCTTGTTGAAGAACCCAGCAGCAGCAGCTTGATGGTAGTGGGATTTAAACCCACAACATTCTGATCAGAAGTCCATTGTCTTAACCACTTCCATATAATCTTTTCATAAACAATTTTTTTACTAAAATGCTGCACATCACAAACAAAATTGTTTTTTGTGGTTCTACCAAATAGGGTTAAAATCCCTCAAAAGCTTATTTAGGAAACAAACCATTTCTAGCAGTTTTATGTGTGTATTAGAAGTGTAAATCATCAATATATGTGCTCGCACCACTTTATCTTATTATGCTTATGGCACCAAGGTCATTCATTTTGTCCCAGGCTGAATATGTTGCGCTGGTATAAAACATTTAAGTCAACCTTTAAATCAATTCACCACTTAACTGTTGGAAACTTGACAGAATCCACTCTAAAAACCCACTAAATGTAACTAATATAAATAGTGTGTGTGGCGGCAGGAGGTACGAGCTAATAATCCTTATGATAAATCACAGCAAGATATGAATGCTGAAAGAGGTATGGCCCTGACTTGTATCATAGCACATTTTAATACAGAACTAATTATGGCCTTCAAATGGTTGCGATCAATAACGAGAGTGGGAGGGGATGAAGCTTTTGGAAACATTTTGCGGCGAGGGAAAAAGCTAATTTGTCAAATGGATTCCTGCAACCCTCTTGCCCATGTGGATGCGACGCCACTGCCAAAGCACATCCTCTGCTTATTTAGCATTCTTGTTACAATATCATGTCCAATTTGCCCAATCTTTTTAAATGACTGCCAAACATGTGCCAAATTCTGGCAGAGATTTGATTCAAATCAGCAAAACAAGTTATCAAAGGGGCCATGAGGCAGTTGTGTGTTTGTGCCAGGCTAACCTGTAGCAGGGCAACAGGCCCACTTCTCTCACCAGGGGGAAGAGTTTTACTTATTTATGTCAGCAGCATGATGGCTCAGCTGTTTGTTTGAAGATAAGGCCTGTGATGATAAAACCTGCTTGAGTAATTGTGCCGTTAAAGATTGCTACAGTGCGATCTCTCCATCACTTCCTGCAATCAAGCTGATATCTTTGCTTTTCTTTTCCTTCAGACTCCCCATGTTATTATGTGAGAAGATATGCTTTTTAAACGGAAAATTACTAGAGTTTCACTGCAGGATCAGGAGTACTGAAATCAGCATTGACTGACTTCTCTGGCACATTTTCCATTTTCCCCATAGGGCTCTATTGCTGAAAAAAATGAAAATAAAAACCTAGTCTTTTATCCAAGTGAACCTTTATAACACCCATTTCTACCTCAAAGCATTTGTTTTTACCTCACAATATTGAACATGTAATTTGTAGCAGTATTAAAGCTGTAATGAAACTAGACAGTCTGTGTACCTCAGCATGGTTCTTCACACATGCATCATTAATGCCTACATCTGACCCTAATCAAAGATAACATGGTTTTAAATCTGTTAAAGTGGTCCTATTAAATGGGGGAAAGGCTAATACTTAATGGCTTGTGCAATGCATGTCTGACCATATAAACAGAGGTTAAATTGTGCAGAAGCACTCAGAAATGCTGCTCCAGCACTTCCCGATTATGCAATAAAGGTAAACAGTGCTCGGCTGTGGAATAATAATTTGATGGAAACGGAAATAAATAGCAGTGCAATATTCAAGTAGCCATGTCAGTATTGGATGTGATAACTAGACATGATGGACAACCCATACACAGCTACAGGCTAACCAACCCTCTCTTATCTACTGTTCCAGGATCAGTCAGGTTTCTAAGATGTGTAATTAGTTACCGTTAAGAAGCCAATATTAATGCTTTTAATATTCATGCTATAACGTAATTCCACAGCACTAGCTAACTAGACATCTAACAAACACATTTTACAATTATCTAAAATTTTTATCTCAGCTCCCTAAATTTTGACAGGTCAATTGCACAATTATTATAGTTGCTTGAGTCTGTTGTTTGTAAGAATTTGTTGCTGAATGCATTCGAAAGGCACACACACTTGCAACTTAGTTCTGTAACTATAAAGGTTAGACATGCTAATCAGATCTTCAGTACAGTAATATTCATGGTCAGAGAATAAGACTATTAACTAGTAATTAGTCAAGTTTCAGTTTTTTCCTCATTCATAGTTGTCCTTTTCCCCTCATTACCCATATTGTTTGATTCTATAGTTTTTTTTTATTTATATAGTAAAGCCCCTGTATATCCCTCCTTTAATGTGTTTTTACTAGATACATTTTTCAAATCTTCATTTATCTATTTTGCCCTGTGGCTGTGCTGTTGCTATAACTACTATCTACCTATCCATCAATTCATCCATTCATCCATTGATCCACTTTCAAAATAAGAAATACTTGAGCTTGCCAGAATTTGAGGACTTGCTGTCTGGCTATCCAACAGTAGATAGATAAAATAAAGTGATTACAATGATGTTGGGATATGTCTGTTACAATAAATAAATAAATAAATAAAATGGTGGCATCTGTGGGCTTGGGAAAGACACCTAAATCCCTTAACTCCCTGGGCAGCATGGATAGGGTTGCCACCACTCTGGGCATATTTGCTTACTTCACTAGTGTGTGTATATGTGTGTTTCACTGCATCGATAGGTTAAATGCGGAGGTCAGCTTCATCTGTGTGCAAGCACAGTAGGTCAATGGTTCACTTTCAAAAAAGAATAAATTACACTTTATACGTCAAACAAGACCAACATTATTATTGAGAAGACATGCAGTGTACCTGGCATTGAGTTGAAATTCAGGCCAGCTTAAGCATAAATAATAGCATTGTCCATTAGTTATGGATTTTAACTGTTAGCCAATTCTGCAAAGTAAACAGTTTAGTCAATGCTCTGAGTTAAATCACATTCCAATATATATGGTTCATTGAGTTGCTAGGTTTCAAGTTCACCCCACTGTGCATCAGTGCATGTATGATATTTTCTCTCTATCACAAGCACAATAAAAAGGAGCATTGTATGAGTCCTCTTTATCAAAATGGATGATGTGGTGCAAAGTAACTGTGTGTGGTAAACCATTTCTATGGTGCTTCATCTATGATGTATGCTGTTAAAAACTCAGAACTTTCAGAAAGAGCTTCGGGTAGAAGTTAAGAACTTAGGAAGGAAGAAAAACACTTAATCATCCAATGGACCCTTCAACAGTCCATAAAAGCTGCTCTTTTTTAGGAGTGTGGGTTGAGTGTCTTTAGAGTTAATGCTGATCTAATTGTCAAAGATTGACTGCTCTTCACATAAATGAGTCAAATGTTTAATTGAGCTTGAATTAATTAATCCTATGATTAATTTAGCTTGGATAGGTTTAGGCAAGTAACTTTATTATGGTTATTTATAGTTCTTGGTGAATATTACGAATAATCTGTTAGGTGGACTAAAAATACAAATAAGATAAAATACAATTTTTAAAAGCAATACCTTTTTGTCTTGCTTCATTTTGTTAATGTATATTATGTTTGTGTTATTAGTTAGTGTATGGATTATATCCCATGTTAGACAATGGCTGCTAGGCTGACCAATATTAGTGTGGCAAATTAATGTAGATAAATGAAAGATAACTAGATCTATTACATTAACATTGTCTATGGATTCCATGTCTTGTTTGATAAAGCCCTGTTTGGTAATGCTTTGCAGAATTTTTTAAACCATGTTTAATATTTTGCATGTGTCTTGGAGTGGTACTAATGCAAATAATCAATCAGGTGGAACAGAGCATGGCAGAGGTTGATGAAAACCGTGGCTATATACTGTAACTGCATTTATCCATTCAGTCAAGTAAACTGCAAATAGCACATTTAAAGTGGTTGCAAATCACAAGTTGGAGTAAAGTAGACAAAAAAAAAAAAAAAAAAACACAAAAAACTGACAGTTCTATAGGATAAATCTTGACATCTATATTTACAGATTTACCTACACATCTATACCTACAACTACATTTCTATGTTAAAATAAATTCACAAGCCAGTTTGGGTTTTTAAATCTTTTGAGACTGATGTGGCCTGCTTCTGTCTGAAATGTCCTGAGATATTTCAAGAGCAAGTTTTCTGCTTCACTAGGAAGAAGCTTCATCATCTCCATGCTAGTATTTTTTAAATACAGAATAGCATGGAGGGAAAAAATGGGCAAGCTGCCATATTTCTAACACACAGCATGATAGAGTAGTCTAGTCTAACTTTGGAAAGCACAGGATCATGCAATAAATACTGTTAATCATTTAAAATGTTAGCAAATTCTAATAGGTTCATAGTTGAGCATAGTGTGCATACATGAGGAGTCTCCAAAAATATCTGCAGAAGAAATATACCTTTAAGAGTGTGTTATAAGCAGATGCTTCACTGATGACACATTATGCAAGCATTACACCTCCACCATTTTTTTTTTACCTTTTTGCATGATGCCCCGTGTTCTGTGAAATCCTACATACCTGGCAGACACCATCCTTTTTTTGTAAATGCTTCCACTGGGCTGTTTTTGGTTTCACACCAATTACTGTATTTACTGTGTCTAAATCTGAGAAATGAATACTTTTGATTTTGTTTGCTGTTTAGTTTTATTTGGTTACACACTGACATAATTAAAAAGGCAGAAGAATGGCAAAGCTCACTTTATTCATTGTTCATGCATATAGCAATGGAAAAATACAAACCTTCTCCAAGCATGCACAGATTATCGCCCCCCTCTGCAATAGTGTCACCCAAGGTTACACCATTTCTCAACCATCCTAAGTAAAATTGGTCATTGCACCAGACAAAGACAAAGATTCTGTTGAGCACAGCATCTTTAAGAGATCCTGAAGTGTGGCAGGAGTGCACTTAACTGCAAATGGAACTCTCTTAACTCTTCAACTGCATCCGTCTCAAGCCTTCAGTGATGTAGCTATTTCTGAGCTTTATAACATTTCCAACTGTAAACATACATGTGCGCGCACACACACTCGCAAGGAGATATTTTGATTAGTCAGCATCAGCTGTTGAAAGCAAGACAGAGGGAAAGAGAGCAATTAGAGCAGAAAGCAACTGTAGCTTTCCGTGTGAATGTTTTATGGGTATTTATGCAATTCAGTTTTTCATGCAACTGCAAACACTGCTGGTGTGGTTTATCAGCAGTGGGCATAGGCACAGGGAAATAAGCATGGACACAACTATAGAGCGCACGATACATCATTGTAAAAAAATGACTGAGAACAATTTATTCTCATATTGCTTTGCGGATAGAGCTTTGTTTATATTTAAGTAAATTATTAGTAATTATTAGTCTAGAATATCTGTGTAAATATCTCTCAGTTATGGCAAGACTACTGGGACTTGTTACTAAAAATACAAATAAACAACCAAGCAATACAAGGATTCTCGCTCATTATTCAAACACGGTATTATTGAACATTCATTTTGTACAGATTAGTCGAAAGTACAATATATTTATATGTTTAATGCTAATCAATCAAAGATAAAACAGATGAAAGGTTGTTTTTTTTCTAATGCCGTGTTTCCTTTTTTGTTCTACATTCAACATTAGTGGTGTAAGTTACTTCACTGATCTTCACAGCTCATAGTCTGATATTATGCATTTTGGTACAATGTGAAATGATTCTGCAATAGCATAAGATGCAAAAGATAAGATACAACAGCACAAGCATGCATAATGAGGTTAATTTTGACCATTTTATCCTGTTTAGATCCCAAATGTATCCTGAGTCAGTACAAGGCAGGAATACACCCTGGATTAGATGCAAGTCCAGAACAAAACACTGGCAAACACACATACACACTGACGATTTGGGGCAATTTATCATATCCAAGCCAGACATGTAACATGAGCTCAGGATTTAGCCCCAGACTCTGACACTGTGTGGTGCCAATTCTAACCGCTGCATTAACATGCTGCTCTGTTTGCTCTGAGTTTTTTTTTATTGACACTTCTGGCAATAAAATGTGCAACTGCTTGAACGACCTGTTATGTAGTAGTTAACAAGTTTCTTACAAAAGAGTATCTAATAATTATGGACAATGCTGCCCACCCTCTCCATTCTACCATGAAGGAACAGAGAAGTGTGTTCAGCAACTCAATGAGTGACATGTGAGGTCATTCTTACCCTCCACCATCACAGTCTATAATGAGTATCTATACAGGGACCTCTTGCTGATTGACTGAATTTGTGTTAATTCTATATTTGTATATTGTCAAGGCCCTAAAAATCCTTTCTTATATTGTTTTTTTTTCTTTTTCCGCCATATGGTTGTGCAATGTCTGTGATGTGTAAACTGTAAACTGGTGTGTGAAATCTTTCCATCCATTCATCCATCTACCCACCCATACATTCATGCATTTATCCATCCATCCATGCACCCACCCACCAGCTATTTATCAAAAATGTCCAAAGCCCCTAGGTTTTTTTTGTAGGGAAGGTAAAATGAAAGCAAATAACTACATTAAATAAATTTAATTAAATGTATATTAAATTATTAGATTTCATTACAATAATCATGATCTGAATTAAAAACAAGTTTCATCAATTTAGTAAATAATGGCAATTAAAATATACCTTAACCCTTACACTATAGAAATTGTAATTATTACTGCACTGATTACTAAAATCTCACACACACATTTTTCAAATGATCATGTCAGAGCTGCTGGCTACGTTCCACAGGTTAATATACTGTAGTACACTAGAGACTAGTTTTACCCATTTCTGTTTTCCCATTCAATGATTCTCCTAATGCAACAAAATGGCTGCTTTTCACTATTTGACTGCATGCTGAACTGTGTTCTGCTTTACACACAATGTTCCTCTTTCCTGTCCACCTGCCACAATTTCCTTACAAATAATCCAAATCAAATATATTAAATCAAATACTGTCTGGAGCCAACACTGTGTCCTCTCTGCTAATAATGTAATTAAGGTGCAAGACATAAAAAAAATGCTGCCTAAATGACTGAATAATAACTATTGCATGAAGACATAAAAATCTTTCATCTATTTTATCAACATAATTCTTCCTCTTGACATCTACTGCATATGCACACTGGAAAAGCATGCTATAGATACAGTAGATCTATGCTGTCATTGGAAGAATAAATATATAGCTTCCCAGAATCCAAGCAAGATGGCTGGACCCAGCCAAAATACTTCACATGGAGTTCACGCTGCCTGATACCAAGCCGTTGTGTGTTTTAATCTTCTAGTATTTTGAACCTTGCTGACCATTTTTCCATTTTTTACTTAAGATTCCTTAGGCGTGTATTCAATTTGCAAACACCAATTTTTGCCAGAACAAGACAAAATTAAACCATTCACAAACCAGTCAGAAACAATAAAGTTCACATAATTTATTTCTTATTAAAAATACTCTAGTCTACATTATACATGGGTTTCAAGTTCACTTCACGCTTCCTGTATCTGAGATCTGCAATCTCCAAGGATACTAGAAGATTTAGTGTAACATGCACAATATTTGCAAAAGCTGGTTAATTTGCATATTATTAGATAAGAGCCTAAAGGTAGAAATCCCAACCAACCCAGCAACAAGGAAAACACTTTTAGTTTCTAATAGTTTTATTGTACTTGTTACAATGATAATAAAGAATCTGAATCTGTAGTTTACTACTAAAATTTGAAAATTGGTATACAGTTATACAAATATCTTAGTGACAAAATGCTGTCATCCCCTTCATAACTGTGCAGCACTTAAAATACACCAATTAATGCCATGGTTGCAGCATTTGACCTGTTACTACTCCAGGGTCACCACTTTGATCCTGAGTAGTTGTCTCTGCATGATCTAAGACCTAATTTTTCACTATGCAAATGAATTAGCATTCACTACCTTTTCAAATTCCTTGCTATACTAACCGCCCTTCACACCATTTTAGTTTTATTTTATTTTCAGTTCCCACATCTGGTAAAAATAGAATGAGGAACTATTTTTCTAACACCCTCAAACTATATGAGTATATGAATGCATGTGTTTGCATCATTGTTGTTACTTCAGCAAAAAAAAAAAATAACTACTTAAGGTGCTATAATGTCTATCATGCTAATAGTACTACAGATGTCTTAAACCTGTAAGATTAAGAAATGGGTTAGCATATGGGTTCAAGTCACCATATAGCACATATACCAAATATACAAAGGTCTACACTGAGGAAGGTTTTGTTTAGAGAATGTGGTCACTAAAATGCGAAAGACATGTAGGAAAGATCAAAAGCTCCATTTCAGTGCAGAGAAAGCTTAAGACAGATTTCCTGGCATTTCTTTTTTTTTCCCCCAGCAGTTTTTCTCCCTTTCAAGTTTACTTCCATTATATAGTATCATAATCAAAACATGTGCCATCGATCCACTGCAGTGTGGAAAGAAATTCTTTGCAGATACTTACATGATGGAATAAAATTGGCAAAATCTCAGGGATCGAAAATCACAATCGAAAAATCAATCTCAAAGCTTATCTGAGACAGAGCCATGCCTGGAAAGCTCTATTAGTCTATGCTGCTACTCCTAACCTTTCTTTTCCTATCACTGCCACAGCTAACACTGCGACTGAGAGCAGATCGCAATCTGTCTGTGAATTGGATATTCCCCTTGGGGTGGCGGCTGTGGCTCAGAATTGCATTCTACAGTACAGACGTCAATAAAACAGGGTGCTTTCTAATTACAAAGGTACACTTTTTTTTATCCGAATGACAAAGAGAGTAAATGTTTAAACTACAGAATGAACAAAGAATACAGGAATAGCACAGTGCCAAGATAAATATTCTTTCTTCTAACTGATTGTAGTGAAATTTCATATCTTTATCTGTAAATCATGGGATTTTATATCAATGGGTCTGTCTCAAAACCTAGTGTGCTGCATTGCTGCCCACTGCCTAACTAGGTAGCTGCCTAAGTAGGGACGATTTTTTTTTAACTTATATCGCACTTGAGAAGGCAGATTATTAACATGCTCTAGTTAGATGGTATGTTGGGCTCACAGAGCTGGCCCCAGCCTATTTAAACCAATGTGCTGAAGCGACACAACCTGCTAGCCTGCCAGTTAACATCTCCTCCCATGTACTGTAAACTGTTAAATTGTTACTGACAAGCCCTAAATTGCAAATAAATTACGCTTGTACACAAATTTCAATTTATTATTTACAGAATCGTTTACATTAGAAAATAGCGTTTTTTGCTGTGTTGGTCGCTTCCCTGCTTCTGTCCGTCATATTAAACATTTTTGTAGTGGCAGTGTGTGTCACACTGAATGCTGGGATTGCCTTTGTGCTTTAGACAGCATATGGAGCTCCCACAATATTCAGTCTTAATAGGCAGTGTTGTGAGGCATCTGAGAATTGGGATAGCCTTTTTCTCAGGAGCGCACATTGAAAATTTTTAAATGCTGTCTATGTAGAGAGCTCCCTCCAATGTTTCAGAAACACTTAAGCAGGTGCACTGGGAGAAATGATTAATATTAATAGATTTGCATTTTAATCTGTGATCTGATCCAACCACTTTAGGACATTAAACTGATGTATGGCGAAGCTTGTAATTATGAACTCAAGATGTATTCACAAAAAAATCGGATTCTTTCTGCCTGTATGTGAATATTAAATAAAACATATCTTGGCAGCACTTTTTTTTTTTTTTGGAACCTACATCATGATCATGGTTTGGCAACAGGCAATCTGACCAACACCGTGTAAATGTGTGAAGTCACGCAAATATGTGTTTTGACATTTAATGGTCATCTTCTAAATAAATATCAGGGTCTTTGGACATGCATGATCCACCTTGATGCCCTACTTCTTCTTGGACGACTTCTGCTAAAATTCTGCATGAATTTTGCTTTGGACTAATTAACAGTAACCACAGGAAAACTAGGATTTAATAGTTTAACTCTGCATCTGTCAAGTGTCTTTCAGTCAACAGTTAACAAAATACAGCAAGTATCAGACTTCATTTCATTATTGTAATGAATTTTCTGGCTATGCATTTGTATATAGCACACAGTAATAGAATGGGGATGTTTGGTTCCTCTCAAGTTTTCTTCCTCCTGTCAAGTCAGAGTTTTTCCTGAGGTTTTTCCCACTGTTGTCTGTGGCTTAATGTAAAATGTGATTTTTTTTTCCTGTAAAGTTGCTCTGGGACAATGTCCCTTGTTATAAAATCACTACACAAATAAAATTGCACTGAATAAGATAAATGTTCAAAGCTGCTGTTTCTATATGCTGTGTACATTTACATTTATGGCATTTATCAGACGCCCTTATCCAGAGCGACTTAAAAAAAGTGTGTAGTCAAATTCTTGGAGTATCTGAAGCTAGTAAAGGTAAACCAGGATTCAAGAACTCAGACCAGAATCCTACTAGAAAAGAGCCATGTAGTACCAATTGTCCAAAACTTTCTACACTAGTCAACCTGCAAAGAGAAGAAGACAATAACCAAAATAGTCACAAAACTGAACGAGTAAGACAAACAGTTAACAAACATTTATTTTTCAATTAAGTGCTGGCAGAACAGGTGAGTTTTCAGCCACCGTTTGAAGACAGCAAGTGACTCTGCTGTACGGACATCAAGGGGTAATTCATTCCACCACCTTGGTGCCAGAACAGAGAAAAGTCTGTATGTTTGTCTTTCATATGTCTTGGATGATGGTGGGTCAAGCCGGACTGTATTTGAAGCAGAGCTCTAGGTGTGTGTCTGGCCTTAACCATTGCCTTCAGGTAGGAGGCGTTTTTGGCTTTGTAGGCCAGCATCAGGGTTTTATATCTGATACGAGCTGCTACAAGAAGCCAGTGAAGGGTTCGCAGAAAGGGGGTGACATGGCTATACTTGGGGAGGTTGAAAACAAGTTGAGCTGTTGCATTCTAGAGCAGCTGCAGGGGCCTGATGGCATGCATGGAAAGACCGGCCAAGAGAGAGTTGTAGTAGTCTAGTCTTGAGATGACAAGAGACTGGACTAGTACCTGGGCAGCTTCCCTTGAGAGAAATGGTCGAATTTTCCAAATGTTGTGAAGGAGAAACCTGCATGACAGAGCCAAGTTAGCAACATGACCAGAGAAGGAGAGTTGGTTGTCCATAGCAACTCCTAGACTACGTACCTCAGTAACTGCAGTGATTATGATATTCTCAAAGGAAATCAAGAGACCATGATTACATCCAGTTATTCCTGGAATGTAGAGCAGCTCTGTCTTGTTTGGGTTGAGTTTGAGGTGGTGGGCAGCCCTCCATGAAGCAATAGCTAAGGTGGGTGGGTTAATAGCTAGGGTGGGTGGATAGGTGGGTTGCCGGTCCCATGATGTATCCTACTGAAGTTACTGATGGCGACTCTTTTGCAGACTCTTCTCATAGTTAAACAGTTCTAATGTCAAGCTAAATCAGTCAAAAACATGACAAGCGAGTCTCATTTGCAACAAACACTCCCCTGTCCTTTATATCACATTTATTCACATATCCCAGCAATCATAAAGGAAAAATGGAAAGGAATTTAATTACCTTCATGTCCTTTCTGCTCAAGGCTTTGTCCTGCATGTCATTGAAATTACAGGTGGAAAAAGTCCCATGTCGAGTACTACTGCAAGCAGTAAATTTTATGGTTGGACTGGGAACTCTAGCCAGATTTGCTCAGATTTTTCCAACTCCAGATGGCCAACACAGAGCATAATGTCTTTTTTCCACAAAAAACCTGCTTAGCTATTGGCAAGCTTTTAGCAAGCAGCAAATCAGAGAATGTTGAAACATTATGCCTGGATGCCTTTAAACATTTATGCAGCACTGGATCGCCTGGTGACAGAAGCTGCTCAGTATCACCCAAGAACTAATCGCAAGAGCTGTATTATATTGATTCTGACTATTATTAAAGCATTTTATATTTAGTTGTCATAATATATTTAGTTCTGTATGATAACTTTATGAATACTTGTTAAACTCAGTCTAGCATTACAATATAAATGGTACTTATAAGTAAAGAAACACATATAAAATGAAATTGGTTTGGCAGACGGTGATCTGACTTTAGGCACAAGCTGTGATGGAAGAGTGGGAAAACATTTAGGCCATGTCACACATGGCAGTCACAGTTTGTGTCTAATATTGGATCACAATCTGCCAAACCATTTTCATTTTAGGGGGGGTCTTTACTTAGGTTTGACACAGTGTATTGGATGATGAAATGCTTTCAGGAGTATTCATTTCAAACTATAGCTATGTTTGTTTTAAGAATATTATAAGCTAAAAATCTCATTGAAAAATATGGATTAGTACAAAATACATGCGACACTATTACAACCTGCAGTGTGTTTCTGTCTGTTCCATGTGAGTTCTGTTTCTGATTTCCATTTGATGGCTGCCAGTGCTTTGACTAGGTTGCTTTGGTTGTCTTTCTGCATTGCTTGCCTATAGTCATATATACATCTGTAAATAGCCATTATAGTGTAAAACAGTGGGACAGTCAGACTCTGACACTAGTGATGGAGGCCTCGACCCCTCAGGCTTGAGTGCAATCTTGAGATGCTTTTTATGTTGACTTGCACATATCTTGGACTTACTGGCATTTGTACGCTGCTATCTTGTCTTGGTAATTGGTCTCACTAATTTGTTCTTTGTCTCAACAGAAATAGTGTTTTTGTTGTCCTTTCTTTATGCATGGACAAAGTTTGACAAAGTAATTGCTGCAATACAAGGCTCTGGGTGAAATTGGTCCCCAGTGAACAGAACACCAAACACTGTAAGACTACATCATTTGAATGTAACATTTGAAGCAAAAGCAACAACACCTATTTAATCAGGTCAGAAAACATCTGGTTCAGAGTCTTTTTTTTTTTTTTGTTCTCTGAGTATTTGCATTACTACATCATTAGTGTAAAATCTCTCTCTCTCTCTCTCTCTCTCTCTCTCTCTCTCTCTCTCAATTTGTTCTTTATATTCTAGTCTGGTTTTGGCTATTAATTATAATATTAAGCTTCTCCACTGTTCATGACTCTTGTCTCTTTATAGAGAATACATACTTGCTGTTTTTTTGTAGTAGTAGCTACTAGCTTTTTTGTGTTTTTGCTTATAGCAAGCTTGCTTTTATCTAGCTGAAGCTGATGTAAATTAATGTAATTTGCAGGGCTGTAGTCAACATTATCTGTCATCTGTCTTCATCTATCATTGGACATCGGATATCTTGACTAAAGCCCTGGTCGTCACCAGAGAAGGCGTTTAAGCAAGGAACAGCTTTTCTGTTTCTCTTTGTTTGATAAATTAAATGTGGGCTCATGCATATGGGGTGGAGGCATACTGGGTTAGTAAGCATTTTAACATTGCAACAGAAAGAATTGGATTTCTCGATGAGGGCAAAAGCAGAGATAAATTGACATGCCAAGCAATTTAATGTCTTAGCTCTGAAAAAAATGAAAGCCTTTACGGAGGCATCTTGGACATTATGGTAAAACATAAATAATAACGTAAAAGTTCAATTTTGTAGAGTTATTTCCATGAATGCTTATATCAGCTAAGAGGATCCAGTTTAATAAGACTAGGCTACATCACATTTATCCCTACACTTCTCACTACTGTCATGCATAATAAGCAAAGACTATTAGGTAGCCTATTTCACTCTTTCTTGCATTATGACATGTCCATCTATTTTAGACCACTTTTGAGGATGAGCTTCATCCCAGACTTTTGCCTGTTATGTACCAGTGCAATCAGACCCATCAGGTTCAGTCTACCTTTCACCACATCTTTAATGTGTTCTAGCCTTGTCACTTAGAGGTCAGTGCACAGTTATGTTGCTCAGCAACTGTAAGCACGCAAGACTTAGGTGCAAAACACCCCCACCCTAATCATCTATATTCTGCCTACACCCATTAATCCCCCCAACCCCCACACACAGAACAACACAGACCATACGTGCACTTAAACACCCATGCAACTTCATTAGCAACTGTAGGCCTGTGCCACTTACATCTATAAGTGGGAAATAATTGTTCAGTATAAAAGTTTAGAATCTATTTAATTAAAATGTAAGACCATTGTTGGATAACCCTTTGCCCTGTTCCTTTTCTGGCCTCCATTGTTTCCTCAGTACAAGGAGTATGGGGTTACGTCACACAACAGTGTGTCACCATCTTAATGAGGAACGTGGCTCATGGTGCTGTCTGCTTGATATGATTCACACTGTAGTTAGCTTTACAATAACTGCTTTTATATAATGAACCATGGAAAAGAATAAGAGAAGTATTGCCAGAGTACTGTATCGAAACAGATTTCATTCAAATTAATGGTGCTTAAGGAAATATTTTAGCACATCCGAATCTAGTAATTTGATCTACACCCATAATTTTTTAGCTACTAACACAACATATTTGGCATAATTGAAATTAAAGGTTCTTTCAAAATTGTTCTCAAGTGCTGCTGTATTATATCCCTATTTATGTACAGCTGGGTATCACATGCTCCTTCAGTTTCAGTTATTGAAAACAGAATATATATAATTATTGAATATTGGATTTGTAATTATATATATATATATATATATATCCAATAATGGGTACTTATTTCAATGTGATGAAACATAGTGTACTCCAGTGTATAGTTCAACACCTTCACCATGGCAATCTGATTTTTGAATATAAGGGACCCCTGCTAATATTCATAAACATGGTATCATGGTAGCATGTATAAAATGTATAAAATATGTAAATTCAGTGTCGAGGAAACACACATCCAGATAAAAGCAGGTAGCTGGAGCTTCAGTTTCATGGTGTACATGTACTTTGCAATGTGTGAGGAAAGAAGCAGAAAATAAAAAATTAGCTGTGTAAAAATGGCATTTATATTAAATACTAAAGTTGAGTTTCATCCAATTTGATACCATTATCAGGTCCGATATTAATGTCATTTCACTAATTGGATGTCACATGGACAATGCCGATACCAATCCCTTTTCCAGTCCACAGCTTGTGCAAGACCATGAACTCAGTATAACAACATAATATATATATAACATAAGACACCAGTCTGTCGGAGTTTCTGCTTAATCTCTGCACTTCTTGTATTTAAAGTGACCATTACATAAAGATCATACTTAATTCTCGGTTTTCTCTTCTCATCTTCCATTCTGATGAGCTACACCTGCTACGGCTGAGGCACCAGGAGATACCAGCAAC
>JAOVVF010000031.1:2409432-2419634 GCA_028565595.1 Duopalatinus emarginatus | reverse complement strand
ATATACACACCTGTCTAAACATCTTTATTTCATTTTCCATAGGGCTGTAGACAGCCTCTGACAAAAATCTAGCTAAAAAGTGATTTATACTGTTTATATCACCGAGGGAGATCCACTAAAGCAACCTATAAACAACATGAATAATGAAACAGGATAAAAGCTATAGTTGGCCAGATAGTGGAGCTGCAGTCTCTTGGCTGCATATTTATATATCGTTCATATACTTCAAACACAGCATTTTGTTTTACCACCTGCATAGACCTTTTCCTAGCTTATATAATGCAGTGGGGAAGCAGTCCTGGGCTAATATCAAAACTTAACTTTAATTCTGGGCTCAGTAACTGTAAAGAAAAATTATTTCTCTCTTGGCTCTTGACATTTTGCATTCTACAGAAAGTCCCATATCTACAAATTGTACAATAAAGACACACACACACAAATTAAAAGATTGCATCGAGAGGTTTTCATCATTAAGAACTCTTTAGTAACCATCAGACATACACGGACATATGTGGTGCAAAGAAAATGCTTATAATATAAGATGAGTAAATAATAAATGTATGATACCTCCCAAAGACCAAACAATCACATATACCCCCCAACCCCCTCCCCCACACCCACTCCCACACAAAGTGCAGGAACTGTGACTAATTGTAATTGGTTACTTGCCATCAGCTTTGATAAGGTGTACTGTGTGCTTGCATTCAGTTCTTCATTACTAACCAAATTCACATTAATTATAAAATAATTGCACTATTTGTATGTATTCCTTGCACTTGACTCCTTTTTAACAATGCATAACTGAGTCAGGATGGTCGAGTGCAAGCAGTCGTATTGAGTACTGATTAACTGTCATAGTACCTTAATCAACAAGACTTGAAATCAAAACCTCTGGGACGAACTGCACGCTGCACACAGTCCCCTGTTTGTTTGTCTTGGCTTGCCCATGGTTCTGTATGTGAGTTTGTGCTTCTGTGTGGTCCACAGGGGGCTTTGCCTCAGCATCTACGCCTGTGAATGCTTCCTCACGGTCACACAAGACAAATCAGAAAAATCCCAAGAGAGCAAATTGCATGTGCTGGAAGATCGTCTATCTACTAAACCACACTTGAAGACATGCATGCTGGCCAAAGGGAGTGAAAGAATGTTATAGTGAGAGCCAGTCGAATCATAAGGCAGATTGGTAGTGGGGATGTTGTTTACCCCGGCACCCTCCAGCAGGGTCACTACTCGGTTAAGACCATTTCACTGATATAAATAGCAACTTTCTTTGCTTTGTGGATGGAGCTAGGCTATGAATACATACTGTGAATCTGAGGTTCTGGCTCAGTAAAGGGCTGCATGTATTATAGACAAACAAACAAAATCATCTGTGTTTTTAGGTGAGAAAATTAGTATGAATTAGTATAAAATATGGGTCTACTTGAAAGTGCAAAATACATGCTGATGTTCATGCAAATAACTTAATTAATCACCTGTAGTGTGAATTAATGCCTGAAAATCACTTCAGGGGCAGCAATTGCGTGTGCAAATCAATACAACTGGAGGGCATGTATTAAACATAAGAAACTACAATGGATATAAAAATTCATCACCACTCTATTAAATACCCGTTTGTGATGAAAAACTGCCCCCATTAATAATTTTAGCTGTTTTTCTACCTTTAATGTGGCTTATAATGTGTATAATTTAATTAAACAAATTAACCTTATAATAGTGTGGTTGCACCCTTAAACTGGCATTCAGGGTTTTTTTTTTTTTTTTATGTAGTCAGACTTGGATGTTTTTCTTTGTAAGAAAAGCAGCCCAGATACATCTATATGAATAAAATGGGAGACATTTGTAGCATGTGGTATACAACCTGCACTTGCCAGAAATTCCTGCGGCTTCTTTAATGTTGCTGTAGGCCCCTTTGTCAGCTTCCTGGACAAGTTTTCTTCTGGTCTTTTCATTAAATTCCGTGGGACACCCCGTCCTTAGTAAACTCACTGTTGTGCCATGTTTTATTCACTTGTTGATGACTGTCCTCACTGTGTTCCATGATATATCTAATACCTTGGAAATATTTTTGTACCCTCCTCCTGACTGATACCTTTTAACAAATATTTGATGCTTTGACCATGGCATTTGCTGTAAGAATAACTAAGTAAACGACAGGAGTAACTTCACTTGATGACCGGTGTGTACTGACTACAGTGTTACACAGTGTCTCCAACAATATCTTTTAAGACTACTTCTGATTCTACTCCAGTACAGATACAAAACTTTTATAATCTGTGCCAACTGAAGCTATTCTGGGAGCTCTTTATAACCTATGTTATTTTTATTTTTCATTATTTTATCCTTAATGACAAGTGAGTTTTGATTTATCTGAACATAGTCATATGACTTTTATGGAACAGGCTTCCACAGGAAAAAAATATATTTTTGATGCTTATTCGAGTCACGTTTCATTATGTATTGTTAGACAATTGTATTATTTCATTATATGAGAATGAGAATGAGAATACACACACACATACACATACACACACACACACACACACACACACACACACACACATATATATATATATATATATATAAATGAAAGTGAACCTGGAAAGTGAAGAAGGAATGTGACCTCCGCATTTAACCCATCCATGCAGTGAAACACACACCAGTGAACACACTTGCCTGGAGCAGGGGGCAGCCCCAAACCGCAGTGCCCAGGGAGCAGTTAGGGGAGTTAAGTGCCTTGCTCAAGGACACCTCAGTCGTATCTTGCCCGGGGTGGGGATCGAACATGGAACCTTCCGTTCACAAGACCGGTTCCCTAACCACTAGGCCACGGTGTGTACGTGTGCGTGCGTGTGCGTGTGTGTGTGTGTGTGTGTGTGTTTGTTTCCGTTAAAGCAAGGCTAGAGAGATATCCTTGGCATTTACCAAGTCTATTTCCATAAATATGCGTAAAATATCTTGAGGGTAATCAATACTGGAAATGGAGGTAATATTCTGTTTTTATATATATATATATATATAAAAATGTATTATAGTTTTTATCAACAGTTATCGATGAGAACTAGGTAATACCATGAATCTTGAAGTAAACTTTTATTTTATTTAAGCAAATCAGGGCTTACACAGAAAGAGTCTGTATGAGATGAGACAGAACAGGGAAGGTGAGGATACAGCCTGTTTCTTCAGCTGTCCTTCTCAATGTATCCATTTGAGCCTGAATCATGTGTATTATATGTGGGTGGATGTGGGATAAGGTGCATATGCATGCATGTGAGTGCAAGTACAGACACATGTTGTTACTGACCGAACACTATATAAATGCAACCATTGCATCTGGTGTTTATGAGTGAGTGTGTGTGCATCTGTGTGTGGGCATGCCAGTGCTCTAGCTTATCAGATCTCAGTCCGAGCGTTATCTTCATCACACATTATTAAAATAAAAAGCTCTTTGGCAACTGTATGTCTCTTTTTAATTTCAGCAGAACAAAATGAATAAGAGCTAAGTAAAATAATGGAGAGAATGATGCTGACAAAGGAAAGAAACAATAGCAATCAATTTGTAAACCCCGGTAAGAAATCAGTCAGTGAAACAGCACCACCACTACCTCCAAACTATACAGTATTCAGCACTATGTGTGAGTCTTGATATGTAACAGTGATCTGTTTGAAGGTTTTATGTAGAATTATTTTAGCCATTGATACCACTGTTGTTTGTGGAGCTAGGTGGTTGCCAGAGCTGAATGTGCCTTCAGCTACAGAATGCCACCCCAGTGATGAAACGAGAAACCCTGCAGAGGAAGGTTTGTGCTCCAGTGCTCTAGTGAAAACACCAAGGTGACATCTTGTCAGCAGGATATCAACACATAAATGTATGCTGAACTGCATGTGAATGGAGTTAAATGTTCTCAAGAATATCTTGTTGTTGTATAGCCCAGCAGTGTCCACTCAACACATACAGACAAGAGTAAAATTATTGCAGGAGTTGTGTGTTCTCTACTATAACTGTAAGGCTGGCTTGCTACTTTTGTTCATAGCATTAGTCTGAAGAGTCATAGTTTAGAATTAACAACTAACAAAATGTCTAAAATTGTGAATAAAATGATAGATTTTCTAATTATATTTCTACTGTGAATTATTGTAGTTAATGAACACACAGTACTGTTTTGATTTAGTACATTTATGAGCAAGTGTGGGATCCTTGTACAAGTCTGGCACAAAAAGGTGAGTAAAAACAATGCCTCACTTTTGGGTTTTAAAATAAAGATATCTCCTTCAGGGAACACTCTTGTCATGTTTATTGTCCCCCTTTTAAAGAAATGAGAAATTAGATTTTTGCCCTTGCTATAAAAGGCTGAATAAATAAATAAATAAGCAAACAAACACATACACACACATATACATACATACAAAGACAGAAAAAAGACTAAATGAATAAATAAATAGATAGATAATAATAATAATGTTAATAAAAAGTAGGATCAGTCAGTCAGTCTTATCCTTTCAGTCTGTCAGGGTTGCGGTTTGGCCAAAGCCTACCTGGAATCATAGGGCGCAAGGCAGAAATACCCTACCATATGTGTCAATCAATTGCATGGTACCACACACGCACACAGTCATTCCGTCACACACTCACACCTTAGGGCAATTTTGCACATCCAATTTGTCTACCATGTGTGTTTTTCAGGAGGTAGGAGGAAACTGGAGCACCTGGCAAAAACCTACTTGGAGACAGGTAAAACACACCATACCAAGCTGACTAATATTAAAAAAAATAATAATTAAAAATAAATAAACAAATAAACAAACTGGTGTTTACTAAAAACTAAAAATAAAAGTAGATCAAGAATCTCTTCTTAACTGAACTATTTAAAATAGAAAGTGTCGCTGATATAGTTAGCTGTAAGGTATGAAGCATTTAATATGCATTGCTGAATGAATAATAAATCATAAGAACAATATCTAGCACATTATTATACATATGTCTACGGTACGAGGCATGCTAATTCAGCTAAGGTTATTAGTAACCATATCTCATTATTAAAATAAAAAAAAAAATTATTGACAGTAAAATTATTATTAGCTAACATCATTACACACTTACATTCATTTCCAAATTTGACTTTGAATTGTTTCGTAGGCTTTTAATCACGGGCATTGTGTAAAACTATGTGTAAGACCTACTAGGCCTAATATGAAAGAAATAGTCTAGCCTTCATCATGGAATGTTTAATAAATTGCCTTTTTTCCAGACATTATGGCAGATCTTGAACGTCACTTACAAATAATGGTATAACAATCACTGCTTTGTCTTATCGAATGCTATACTGCCTGCCAATTCACACACAAGCCACCTGATGCAGTGCCGCTGCCAACATGTGTAAATTACAACTGCTGTCAGTGGAAGTGCTGATGATGCAGGGGGCTACACTCGCGCCCTCTCTCTCACACACATAATGGACACTAAATAAGAAGTCTAAACTGAATTAAGCATGCACTCATCTCGTCGGAGGAGTTCTTCAACGCTTTTTTTTTTTTTTATTCAGTTTCATTTAGCTTTGACCTCATAGCTGGTTAAAGGCATGATGGCAACTGATAAACAGAACCAGGCACAAAAGCTTATTCAAAACTATTTCCTCTGTCTCTCTTGGTGTCTTTAGTACTTTTCTCATATGAACTGAAGAATTGTTTGGAGAATCAGGTCTAGACATTGTCCAGAGCTGCCTTTTCATTTATGTACCACAAAACACGAGACGCTTTGTTGGGTTTAGATTAGTGAAAATATTCTGTAGAATTTGTCTGATGATTTCAGCATTGGACCTAACTGACAAATTCCTGAATCTAACACGCTTACGCTTCTCAATCAGCCATTACCCAGACTTAATACTAGGAAGCTGGCAGGGTAAAGACTGTTTAATGTCGGGTCATGCAGGCATTTGCGTTCTCATACAGATCCTCCATGTAATGTCTAGAAAAGTTCGGGGTTGCAGTGCATGCATGAAACAGACTCTTTCACTCATCATGTCCCTCCTTCCTGCTTCTTGTCACAGGTGGTTTGTCAGGCAGGTGGATTATTATGGGCTGGCCCCTGTGGACCCCTCCTCTCCATGTACATCAGTGTTAAATGGAAGAATTCAGCCGGTTGCTTACACTGATTGAGTCTGACACACACTTTGGGCATTTTGCCTGCCACTGGCTTTGGGTCCCTAAACAGGTGTGGGCATTCACCACCCTCCCCCTTTGTCCTTTTTTTGTTCATTTATTGTAGCTGTTCTTCAACCTTCTTTGGTTATTTGTTCTCACTTTATAAAATGATAGAGGGTGGAGGCACTCAAGAAATAAGAAAAAAAACATGGGAATATTAAGCTGAAACCTACATATATATGAATGAAAACCTTTACAGTTTTTAAACAAAGCATTGATAAATAAAATGCTAACCATGTTTTCAAGTTTACACAATGTAGTAGTTCTGGAATACATGTCAACACCTCAGGTGTTGGTAACATGGTAACACCTGAGACTTTCTAGCACACACCATGTGCACCTGATCAGTCAATCCAACAATCAGGCAGTCAATTAATCTACAGAAAATAATTCAGCACAAATGTCAAGCAAGGTCCATCTCAAACCACATACCAGATCAGCAGAAAGCTACTTTGTACTCTTTTGCCATTACTTAGGACAATACACACAACTCTGAGAAAAACACACACACACACACAATAATAACTAGATATAGTCTGGAGAAATGCAAGAAATGTGCCAACACTACTGCAAAAAAAAAAAGGTTTACATATTTTTTTCCCAGAGCACAAAACACCCCATAAATGTTCAGATTTTTTGTCAATTCTACAACTGCTACAAACTGCCCATACTCACACAGGTCAGGACAATGCAGGCATTTGCTTTATCTTGTGCTTTCCTTACATTAAATAATGAATAATTTCTTGTTAATTTCAAACAAGGGGTTACATCTGCTTGTGTTGATATGCAAAATGTTTTTTTTTGTTCACTGAAAAGGCTATTAGAAAGCTAGTGAATAATAATAATAATACGCATAGTGGGGGTTTACAGTAAAAACTGACTGGGAGCCGGAGGGCAGAAAAGGCTGTGTATACGTCAATTTATTATAAGCACAATTTTCAGTAAAAAGGCTTAAAATTTTTAAGACACTCAGGAATAATAGAAAAATGTCAGAAAACAGTATAACACTAGGACCTTTAATATATAAAAGGTCACACATATCAAACCATTAATTAGGGTCCCTGGAGGTATTGGTCCCTGTAGGAAGTCATGAATAACATTCACATCCCAACCATTCACAGTTTTTGTTGTTAAAGTTACAGAAGTTACAGAAAAAAAATAAATGACTTATTTTGTAGTGTGGGAAAACATATCCCTTTAGTGAATATGTGTCCATAGTACCATCTGACATCAGCATCACATCACTATCAGGGACTGTGTACCCATGAAAACAGCATCTCAAACATACTAAATGAGGAGAGAGTGAGAGAGAGCCTTTCTATTAAGCAGGGCTTATACAATAACAATAAGAAACCCAGTGTCTTACTCTCTCAGAACAGAATCTGTTTCTGCCCACTCCTTAGAAGTGTGACATTTATAGTCTCCAGAACTGTACCTTGTTACCTGAGATATCTTACATACATCATATGTGCTGCTAAATATGTTTAATTCATTGCCACATTCATTAGTAAACAGAGGTCCATCAATTGCAAGTTTACAACCTGGATGGGACGCTGGTCCACTGAAGGACATATTCACACACTCACGCACAACTAGGATCAACGCATAGAGGCCAATCCACCGTTCGGGGAAAACACAGCAAATTCCATACAGGATCTGACCCAAGGCTTTTTTTTTCATTTTTTGGTGTATTTCTGAGTGATAACTTGTAGCAGACACTCCTAACAGAATCACACAAAGGTTTCCAAATCTGGAGAAGCCTCCTCTGATGTTTCCCATTCACATACTGTTTTCTACATTGGTTAATAGTCATAGATGATCTTTTTTTCAAACTGTCCAGACTCATATAGGTTGAAGACACAGATAGCTTGTCTATATTAAAATGTTCTGCGATTTAATTTCCTCTCCTAAGGTCATGAAGCTTACTCCATAAACAACTCATAGGAGATGCTGGTTTCCACCACCAAGTAACCTGTTGCCAAGTAACTGAGCTTATAGACTGCTGTGATGCCCAGCTAGGGAAAAGTACACATCTGGATGTATCTGACAAGCAGCATCTGATCCAGAAACAAGCAGGCAAAACGTTCACACTCAGATAACCAACACCTGACAAAACCAGATCTTAATGCTTGGATGAATTACACATGTGGTACAGTCCCTGCTAGGTAAGATTAACTGGGGAGTGTACTTGTACACACACCAACAAAAGCATTTTAAACGTTCATTATAAATGCTCTCATTAATGAGCAACAGATGGTAGGAAAGTCATCTCAAAAGCAATTACAGGCACTTTTATCAATATACAAAGGAAATGCAAATGCTATGTTCCTCAGGGATCCCAGAACTGGCAACACCTTCAGATGACATGTCTGTTAACTAGGTAAACTACAAAATATCAACTAACAAAAGCATTCCATCTTTCTTAATGAACAGTCATAATAACAGGATAATATCATTAATGTTAGGGTTAGAACAAAGGAGTTTGATTTCAGACTTTGAATTCTGATTCACTGTAATATAATTTGTGAATGATTATAGCACTATAAAGCCATTATAGAAGTATAAGCCTTTTTATTTCACTTATTTGGCCAGACACCAAAAATGCTATTTTCTCAGCTTTAAGTCATCCCACTTCAACAAAATAGGGTACAATTTTTTCATTATGTAGAATATCTCACTCTGACACTGACAGGCATAAAAGGAGCTGATTTAATTTGATTTCACAAAAACAAAGTCTCACAAGTCAGATCTTTATCTGGTGTTGCCAAAAACCAACCAGACATGTTTTTTGAAAATGTGAGTAAGTATAATATACTTTTTAATAATTGCTATAAAGGAAGCAGTGGAATCCCTTCCAAAGGCAAAATGCTGTGAATTTTTGTACTGACTTTATCATATTCTTCTCCATAGGAAAATGGAGTTTAGTCCATAGCCATATGCTATATACTCGTCCTAACGGATTACTTTCAATGATATCATATGGCAGAAACCTGGTATTTTAACAAAGTGTATAGACTTTTTATATCCACTGTATACATATACACACATGGGGGATAAATGTAAGAAAAATAAAAAGACAAAACATAAAATGTCTTAGGAAAGTGTTGCACCAGCACAAGCTACCAGATCAGCTTCAGTACAGCTTAGCATCAGTTCTACAAAGCAATAAACACCATTCTCTCTGAAAGATTTTCCCTCATTTGATGTTATGATATGGATGGTAAGGTGCTATCTAACACACCATTCCAAATATGTGACAGGTGTTTAACTGGGTTACGATCAATTAAGTGTGAAGGCCGTAACATATGATTTACTTCAAGTTCATTTTCATAATCAACATTCAGAAAACGTTTGTGGGTGGGAATCGAGTCATCTAGGAAGAGACCATTACCAGGATAAATGTTACATTGCAGCGTACATGTGATCAGTTAGAGGAGCTTGGTATTGATTTGCTGTGAGTTTTTACTCTAATGAGCCAAGTGCAGTCAAAGCATGACCACAAAATAAATTAATACATGTCCCCATGGAATCGGAGAATGACTATTTTTTTCTCTTTAATTTGGGTGGTATGTGTTTGTGTGTTATGCACACACTAGTTCCCCTCTTGTTGTCTCCTGCCACTCCCACCTTCCCTCCTTCCTGCCAATAACATCACCTGAACTGCTCAACTGCTTCATTTGTCTATTAGCCCCCTAGTGTATATAGTGATCTATTTCCACAAGCTCTCTGCTAAATTGTACCTTGACATTTGTATTTTGTGCCTTATCGTTCCAGTCTGTTATTTTGCCTGTTTATTCTGATAACTTACGTTTTGACACTGCTTTTATATTTTATTCTTCTACTTAACGTTGTCTGCCTGCCCAGCTTTTTTATCCATATCAATAGTCTCTTACCTTTTATGTATGCTTTCAGAGCCATAGATAGACAGACAGACAGACAGACAGACAGACAGACAGATAGATAGACAGATAGATAGATAGATAGATAGATAGATAGATAGA
>JAOVVF010000031.1:2356554-2382925 GCA_028565595.1 Duopalatinus emarginatus | reverse complement strand
TCGTGGTCCTATATTATTTAGAAAAAAACTCAATTTATTAGAAGCTAAAGAACACATCTTAACCAGGGGTGCCAATAGTTACAGAGGGCACTGTAGTAGAAGACTGGACGCGATGTACAATGCTACACTAAATGTCTAGACAGGCTTCTAAGAAAACTACCGAAGACATACAGAATATATCTAACCCTTATACAAAGCCCTTGGGAACCCCCAAGCAAACAAATGAAAAATTGTTGGATAAAATGTTTTACACAGATCAGAACCATAACCCCATACTTCCATTTACTCTGAGAAAGTGCAGCACAAATCGCCTTTAACTTAGCCAACCCTATATAGTCTGTCCACAAAGGGTAATTAGTCAGACAGTCCTTTTATGCTCTGCACTGAGGCTTTTAGAGGGTGTAACGTCTGCTCGCTTTTTGTAAAAAGGAAAAATATTGAAATGTCTAATTAAATGAGCCAGTAAACAAATAAAACGTGTGTCTTTGTGGCGGGAGTGTGTGCAGAGTGCTTGTTCAACATCATTAATGCCACAGTATAATAGCACATTCAGACAGCATATTGCAAGAAAGACTTAAAAGCTGAATGCTGTGCAGTGGCAGCAGAGTTAAGAAAAGATTTCAAACTAAAGAAGCTTTTCAAACTTATATGAACGCCATACGGCATTCACATCACACTCGTCTAAGACCTTCTGATAGAAAGAGAAAGAAGATGGTTTATACTGTGGCCTCGGCCTTGATGTGCTGAACAAACCCTGCCAGTAGTAAAGCCCTGCATGGGAGTGAATCCGTCTTTTCATTAGCTTTATTTTATTTCATTTTTATTTTTATTTTATTGTGTTAGTAAAGACCAGCCACGTCAGTGAAGGGACAGACATTTCCATATTTGGTAATAGTGGAACTCCATGAGATTTGCTTGTGGTTGATTTTGATGGCTAGTTTGTATACAACACATAATCTAATTGCTCCTTTACTTATCTTAAATCATCTAAATATCTAAAAATTGTGATTCTCTTTCATAGACAAGGGTCATGGAACTGGAAACAAAGGCATATAAAGATTCACAACTAATCAAAACAAGACTAGTATCATAGGAGGTGGTGCACAACCTGGAACAAAAGCAAGACAAAAGCTGTGTCTAAATTGTCATACGTTAGCAGTACATACTAGATTAGATACAGTGTGTACTGCGTGACTGGTAAAGCAGTAGGCTCTTACAGTGCACGAGTATGCAGTATAAACGCAATCTCAGATGCACTACTTTTTCTATCTTACCAACAGCATGTGACAGCTCCAGGTTGTCTGGGTGGAGTTTGGTGTGCTCTAACAGTGTCTGCATGGGTTTTCATTGGGTGTTCTGGTTTCTTCCCACCTCCCAAAAAACACACATGGTAGGTGAATTGAATGTGCTAAACTACGTAAAAATGTGTGGTACCCCGCGATAGATTGGCGCTCCATCCAGGAAGTATTTCTGCCTTGTGCCTAACGATTCCGTGTTGGCTCCGCAACCCTGACTGATGAAGAGGATAACAGAATGACTGACTGACTGACTGGTTGTAAACAGCTGACTCCCCACTTTCCACCATTTATCTTCTTCAGCTTTAAATGCTGTTGCAGCTGCTGTTGAATTATTGGATAGATTATCAGACCACAGTGTGTTGTGTTTGCATACTTCAAAACGTCTCCCTATGCAGTATGTCATACGGATTCTTTACACATACTGATTGATGAATACTATGTTTTTAGACACACTACCTGTTACCTGTACTGTTCATTAGGTAAGTACGTGATTTCGGATGCAGCTAAAGGGTGCTGTGAAAATCCATAACTATATTCACATTCAAATTGTAGTTTCCAGAGTCTACCTGGTACCATGCTTTGGGAAACACTATAATAGATTACTACATAGAAGAAGAAGCTAAATGATATTTATGTGCTCTTGATTTTTGGTTGATACATAGCGTAGCTACTCTAATCATTGTCATTATCGCAAAGCAGCTTCACAGAAACCTACATAGCAAATTTGCCAGTGTTAAATCAGCACTGTTAGTTAAACACAGAGGTTTTTTTTACACTAGCAGTGTTGATTTAACACTGGTAAATTAGTTGTTTAGATAAGCACGTGATAGGTGACGGTGTGCAGATAAAATGGCATGTGGAAAAAACTAGACACAAATTCCCATTCTCTTAGGGGTGACAAAAAAAACAACAACACAATTCTTGTTCATAGTTGTGTATAATTAATCATATCAAATAGCTCTGAGTGTTGAAAGGGTGCACAGTATGAGTATAGTTTTTACAGTTATAGCAGCAGCTCTTTGGTGCAAGTCTACAATAACTCTGGGAAGTTATCTACTGAAGAAGAGATAAGTCTTTGCTATAACCTGTTCTTTAAACTGTTAAGCATCTTCATTCACACTGATATCACTTTTAGATATAGATAACACTAATGATCTAAATTATTAAATGCATAAATGGAAAATTAGTAGGTAATTAAATCAGCACTCTCATGATTATGTGCCTGGCTTGCACATGCTCATCCTCAACTCCTGAGAGTGGGGGAGTAATCCACCTACACTGAGAAGACGAGAGAAGAAAAAAGGCTTGAAAATTGCGTGCAGGAAATATGGTGTAGTGAAGGATGTCTGAAGGTCTCCATAAATAAATTAACTCTTTAATACTCTAATAATATGTGCTTTCCTCTGTGCCATTTATTGACTGTCTAATGCATTTTAATTTGCTTATTAAAAAAAAACACAAAAGTAGTTTGTAAGAAGTCAATAGTAAATTTTTGTTCACGGGCTTCAGGTCCGTATTGAAGGTGATATATGTAAAAGGATGTGTCAGCAGTGCATTTGGGCATATTCTAAACATATTTTTATATCCCAGCTTATTAACAGGTGTTTGAGGCCAACCGCAGCATCAATGGACTACTGATTGGAAAAGGCAAAGTTAAATCCTAGCCCTTCCTATCTACCGATGCTGGACCCTTGAACTTAACCCGGAACAGTTCAGTTGTATCAATTAAATACATGTTAAATGTAATATTCACTTAAGTCGTTATGGCTAAGAATGTCTGCCAAAAGTTTATAATGCAAAGGAATTCTGACCAATTCTGCCTGGTCCTCTCCAAGGTTACTCAACATGGCCTGTTGTTATCCCGCAGGACAGTCTACAAAAGCCACATGAGCACAAGAAAAAAAAAAAAAAAAAAACACCAGAAAAATTATGACTTTGCCCCACATGATCCATATCCTGATGAAAACCTGAAAAATAGGCATTTTTTCTTGTTGGGTGTATCACACACGAGGTCAGCGTTGTCCTCTGGTCGTTATGTCATTAATTCTTTGTCTGCCTATAGTAAGGGTCTTACTCCTCTAATCAAATGTAAATGGACAATTTACAGCAGCTTAGACAAAGCAGTAAATGTCACAGACATATGCTACGGTGTATTAATGGACTCATTTACTTATAGCAGCTGTTGACATCATGGGTTGAAAGTGTGCATTAAGATAGGCAGTAAATGTCACAGAGGAAAGCACATAGTTGAGTATTAAAGAGTTAATTTATTTATTGAGATCTCCGGAGGTCCTTCACCACACCATATTTCCTGCACACAGTTTTCAAGTCTTTTTCTTCTCTCAATGGTTCCTCCCCCACTCCAAAGAGTTGAGAATGAATACCTTTTTTTTTCCAGGAAAACCATGTGCAAGCCAGGCACACTCTGTGTGAGATATTCATGATGGCTCTGATTTAATTACCTATTAATTTTCCATGTATGCATTTAATAATTTACATCATTACTGAATCTCTGACACAAACGAACATGCAAAACAAATAGCTAAATAAACAAAGGGGCACATTGTGGAAGCTGGATGACGCATTGTGTGTGAGTGAAAACGATCTAAAAATTAGGTTTTCCCAACACTAAAAGGCCTGCATGCTTAACGTGGCATGTACGGTAAGAATAAATGGGGTAGTGCTGCATTTATCCTGCTCTACTTTTATAGCTTCTTAGTTAACTGCACAGGGATCTATTCATGTGCAGATGGAGAAAGACAAGAAAGTTGGCCAAGACAATGCAGACACTTAAGCCAAAAAGAGAAAATGTGTTAATGTTCTGAACTTCTACATCTTGATTACTGAAAATATTAATAAAAAACACATATAACAGACCAAGTATTTTGTTTTACATCCGAATGTTGTGTTTTCAACTTCCCAACATCCTAATTTCCTATACAAACTGCAGCATGGAAGGCATCACATTAGGGGTCAATTCCAACATTCGCATGTGAAAGTGAACTATTTGCCTTTTGTGCTTGCACACAGAGGACTCCATGTAGTAAAATACACACTAGTGAACACTACGGACAGTGAACACACTTACACAGAGCGGGGTGAGGGGCACTTCAGTCGTGGTTTGTCCGTTTAAGGGATCAAACCCGGGACCTTCTGATCACAAGACCAGTTCTCTAACAGCTAAAAGCACACAGCTGCCCACATGGAAGCACCTTTAATTTTAATTTAATCATGCCATTGTTATAATATTGATTAATAGTCCACATGTAATCATTAGACTAGAATAGATAAGAGAAAGTATTTTGTGACTGGGAACAAATAGAAATGGTTGGTGTGGTACAGTGGTAACGTCATTGGCTTCCATGTGTGAGACCTGGGTTTGATTCCCAGTCTGGGCAGCCAGTCTGTACTACACCAATAAGGGTCCTTGGGCAAGACTCCTAACACTTCGTTGCCCTTCCTGTAATACCAATAACCTTGTAAGTCGCTCTGAATAAGAGCGTCTGCTAAATGCCGTAAATGTAAATGAATACTATAAATCCTTACACATTTATAAATATATTGGTTATCCATGCATTCATAATCCTGACCCTAAATGACCCTTGGAGTTAAAGTAGGCTGTTGTGGAGAAATCACCAAGATTAAGCAAGGTTTTTTTAAAGTACAAAGTAAAGGCCAATACAAAGTAAACCCACTGCCTCCCTTTAGGCCCTCCTCCAAAGCCTCTACTTCAAAACACGTACTGCATACTGCTGAAGGACGAGTCCACAAGAAAGAGCATTATGGAGAGGAGAGAAGAAAGGTTATAACTGAGAATTCTTCCATAAATATTCAACAAAAAAAATTCAGCATCAACAATTATTTAACAACTATGTTTGCTATCCTTGTGGAAGACTCCAGTCATGTTCAATGAGTGCACAGATACCTAGCCTAGCTTTCATGAAAACGACCACCACAACAACCCTGGTAACAGAAGGCCACTGATTTAAACTGAAATTCTGCCAATATCAGGAGTTTATTGTTACAGTTTTAACACACTGCTCCAGAATCTTGTCAGAGACATTAGGCTCATACTGCTTGAAAAGGAAGATGAGTTTCCTGGTGGAACGTTCTAAAGTGGAGCAGTCTACTCACCACTTTAAAGAAGCTGGTGGTGGAAAGTAGTTTAAACCTTTCATGCATGGTGGTTACTACAGAGGATGACTATTTAAAAGTCAGCTTTTTTCGTACAGACATTGGTTTTAATTTTAAAGTTGCATCCTAGACTTATATATGCACTTCTCTGTTATAATTTTATTCTGTACAAAGTAGGGCTGCAACAACAAATGGAGCGAGGCGGAGCCGTGGTGGAATCTTTAAAATAAGTTGAACATTAAGAAGTAAATAAGTTAGAAGGGGTAAGTCAAGTTTGGTCGATTAATTGATTATTAAAATAATCGTTAGTTGCAGTCCTAGTACAAAGCTTTCAAGGAAAAGGGAAACAATATATTGCCTGACCTCAAGAAAAGACCTCTGGTTTCAGTTTTGTTTCAGTTTCTGCAGTTTTGTAGCCCATAGGGTGCACTTGTTCTGATTTTTATGATTTTTTTAGTTGAAGGGGGTGCCTTAGGTTGGGATTTGACTTCAAGTATATAAAATTTTCTCAGGGCAACAGATACTACAGTTACTTACAGCCCCGTGTTAAAATCTTACCCAATGTATAATGTCTATGTGTAATATGTCTTTGATTTCCAAAGAATTTCGACTGTTCAATCATTAGTACATTAGTCCAGCACATGGTGTCCTCCTGAGCGATAACGTCTTCATATTTTTCCCTTGCTAAATACCATTCATCTCCAGTTTAGGTTTTAATCCTTTAACCCGGTTTGGAGCCCTGTTGCTAAATCCTTCAGAGGCAGAGGATTACATTCATTTAAATGTTTTACAGTGAGTTGTTAATCTGGGTGATATTAACACACCATGCTCTTGGATGAAATACTATCTCTATATAATTCAATCGCAAAACAGCAGTGCCAGATAATTAGTCTAGTTAAATCAGAGTGCATTAGAGCTTGTTTCCTTAGAGCAGGCATTAGCACTTAGGTGGTAAAACTATAGTGTTGTTTTTAGACTCGCCACTACATGCAGTCCATTGAAATGCGCTAGTCTTACATTATGTATTGTTTCTGCAGTCTTTGGAAAGATGTGCTGTATATATGGATATATGGTCTCATGCCATAGTTTTCCAACCAACAATTAGCCCAGGACTGTTTTGTATAGCTGCTGTTCATTAGACCTTTTCCTATAGTGGAGTTTCTATTCCATGTTCCAGAGAATACCTAGATATAAATCCAATCAAACTGAAACTCATTCTTCAGATCAGTGAATATCATTGAATGTGCACATCAATAAGAAAGGTAATAAAAGGATGCTGCCCAGTGGAGAAGGTTGCAGGAAGCAAACTGAGAGTAAAACGAGTCTGAAGATTCTCGAAGATACGTGTGCAGCATTAAATAACAGCTGCTTTTTTGGGTAACCAAATTTGGTCAATGATAAACCTGTGAATTTAAACTACTACTAAAATGAGGCTTTATTCAGGCAGGTGTAGGTGTGTGTGTTTTTTAATCAAGCCATTTTAGTCATAACTACATTAACCATCAACGCCCCTGAACATCACCTGAGTTACATCAACGCATAACAAGCACAAGTTTGTCAGGTTCACCTCGTTCTCTTGTATGTTTTATTTGTTTATTACTTGTTCTCACGGTTCATGTTCTTACAGTTTGTTTTCATGTTGCATTTATTAAACCGTCATGCATCAGCCTCTGCTTCTGCCTCACTATTCTGACGTCTTTACATACGCTGTCAACTGAGCACAGTGTTAATATTTCTACAAATGCTAAAAAAACGTTACAACAAAAGAAAGAATTACTCCTTACAGAACACTGAATTCAATCATTTTATCCAGACTACTTGCATACCAGACACAATTGCAGTACTTTTTCCTTAAATGACCCACCAAGTCTACTCAGCTATGAGCCTGTGTTGTTTAATAATTTGGTATATGCGGTGTTGCTGCAGGATTTTTCAATTGGCTGCTGCATTCTTCGTTTGTTAATGCATTTTGAACTGCACGGTGTGTGAGAACTAGATTTGTTGTGCGTCACACAAATATTAATGGGGTTGAATCCAATATAAACAAGGCTCTAAAAAAGACATCATATTGACCATGTTTTCGGAAGCACATCTGTGTCCATGGTTTTTGCATTTCCTTTTCTATAATGAAACTTCCAAGCTGAGCTCTTAATGTCAACATATTTTAATGTTTTAATAAGCCTTAGCTGACTAAAGATGCAGATGACATTAAGCTTTAGATTCAGAGGTCTGTATAAGAGCAATAAACTATGCCATACTGTGCAGCTCAACAGCCGCACTTTAAAGTTTGTGGTTTGCCATTCCTGTGTAGCTCTGTGAATGCAGCGTAATATTTTCCAGGACACCTGCTGGCTCTAGCATGCTGGCAATAAATATTAGCTATTTCTGAACAGATATTCTGTGAAATTACCCTGACATAGTAAAACAGGTGCATGCATAAAGAGAAAATGCTTGTGGAATTTGCCAAAGCTTGAAATCAAACATAGGGCTAGCATTAACTATTAGCTAGCTAGTGTTTGTGAACTACCTAGCTATCTAGCTAGTTAATGCTAGCTCTGGGTTCGGTGAACGCAGCAGATATTAATATTTTATATATAACTGAAACTTTTCCTACACTGAATACACTGTAGTACTTGTCAAACGTCAAGATCAAAACTTTTAGTTTTTCAACTACAACTTTTGTTTTTAAATTAATGAAGATATTGGCCCAGATTTGGCTCCACTTACACGATCAAAAAGTGAACTCTGGTACACTCCAGCATCAACACTCCATGTAAGACTTTTATTTGCTAGTTTTGATCGGTTTGACCTGATCTCCCACAATGCACCTTTTTTCTGTTGTGTTTTTTTGTTGTTTTTTTGCAGCAACAGATGATTGGATTCAGTTTTATTCGTTGGCATTTATTGCTGTTTTATATACAATACAGACATTTCTGCTATTCCTAATGGTTATTATTATTATTATTATTATTATTATTATTATTATATATAGAGTGCTTAAAATGTGTCTATTGTTATTCCTCTTCTTCTTCTTCTTCTTCGTAACACTGGCTTGAATCTTTCTCTTAAACTTGCTCACATTTTCCCTAAACCAGGCACACGTTTTCAAGAACTCTTGTAGTTCTTTCAGGAAATGCACATCTAATAATAATAATAATAATAATAAGGAAAGGAAAAGCACATATAATAATACTACTACTACTACTAATAATAATAATAATAATAATAATAATAATAGTAATAGCAGTAGTAGTATATTAATTTATTATATTGTTATAAATTATTTGTAGACAGAATTATAACATTTTGCAATTAATAAATTTAAATGAATCTCCTGTAATTTCTTCTATAAATATTAATAAACAGAAAATAAAGAGCTGAATCCAGGCTGTGTGTTTTTTCTGGAGCTGCTTGACTTCAAAATTGAATAATTCAGCTGTTATTCTCATCTTTGTATAATTTATGGCATTGAAAAGGTGCATTTCCAATTCAGATACACTCTGACACCCTTTTTTATGAGACTCAGAAGCCTCTTTAAGCCTAAGAAAATGTTTCATAGTGGAGTTGCTCATGTTATAGTATATCTGTATGAATTTCCTGTATTGCCTTTTCAGGAAATCCCACAAACTGGCTTTGATAACAAGAAAGAAAGCAAAAGTTTGACACTAGATACAGAATAAGAAACATTTCTGCACTAGTCAGCTCTGGTCACTATATGCAACAATGAAAAAGATTAGATGTGTGTGGACCACCACAAATTAAAGCAGCCATGAAGATATAATGAGTAAGATTGATTGTATAATTGAAATTCATCATTTAAAGAGGAACAATACACATGTGAGGGTGAAATAACAGAGTCAGGAACTACACATTACAAATGAATGCAATTCAGAAAGCCAGGGAGAAAGAACCCATTCACATGTTAGATACAGCAGTTGATGGAGAACCTCTATTGTGCATTAATGAATCACAGTGGGGCTACGGAACAAAAATAAGTTTTGTGAAACAGGAAAAAGGCTACAAAAAGGAGTCTCATCTGGCAGATCAAAAAGATTAGGACTGACGTTTTTGCATATTAACAATTACAATTCCGAGTGGTGCTTTTAGCATAGTGTGACACGGGATGAGTAATGTGAAACCTCTCTCTCACACACACAGACACACACACACTTGCTTCTATGCAAGAGACAGCATTCATATGCCATTTTGAAATGAATAAATGCATATCCCCAAAAAGACATTATGAGGCATAAAAACCTTTCTGCTGTTTATGAAAGAAAGTTTTCAGCCTGTAGGGAAAAATGGAGCCATAGTATTTAATTTCATTGCTGGACCTATACTTTATTTTTGCACATTTGTTAGAAGTGGAAATTCATAAGTTTTCAGGTATTCTTAAAGTTAAATTGGAGCATGTCTACATTTACATTTATAGTATTTGGCAGGCACGCTAGAGCAATTTACATTTATCTCATTTATAACACAGAGTGGCTGAGGGTTAAGAACCTTGCTCAAGGGCTCCGCAATGGCAGCTTGGTGGTAGTGGTAGGATTTAAACCTTTAAACCACAAATTTCTGAGCAAGTCTTAACCAGGTCTTAGCCACTGAGCAACCACTACAATCCAACTCTATATAGGTCTACATGTAGACACTGCAACCGCTTGAATCTATAAATACATGGTACATATTTTGACCTTCACATTAGTTCTTCATGAAATATATACATAGTATGTTACCACATGACATATACTATACACAGTAAAACAAACAGAAAAAAAACCATACATACATTATTTGACGTGGTCAATTGTGCATAGCACTACAACAAAATGCAACATAAAAAATACAAATGAATGCTAAATTAAATTATAATAATATATAATACATGAATAAAAGTAATAAAAAATTGTCCATGATGGAAGAGCTCACACATGGTTTTCCTCTTGGTTTTCTGGTTTCCTCCAACCTTCCAAATCATTGCATGGATTGGCTAATATAAACTGCACTCTAGTTGTGAATAAGTGTGAGAATTTCTGTGTGTGTACGATGAAGTGGTATACCATATAGGGTGTATTCTTGCCCTGACCATGATAAAAGTGGTTTCTGAAAGTAAGCGAGTGAGAAAGTAAACATGTTGACAGATTTTTGACCAACAGCTCAATGTCCTTGTGCATCTAACAAGGCATCAAATTGCTCAAGTTCTGATTTTTTTTTTCACATCATGCTGCAACTCCCCATATGTTCCCCTGACCGAGGCTTCATGCCATGCCTCATTGGCTTAATAATCCTTGGACCTCATGAGCAATGAGCCGGTCACCCTGTGGCTGGAAGGGAGTTGGTGACCTGGTGAAGACAAGCTATCACAAGCCAATTATCCACCCAGACAGGCCCTGAACTAACAACCCATACTCATCCCTATTGCTGAGTAAGGCAATTACACAGAGAAGAGTTTAGCTGATGCCAGTTCAGCAAGAGGCAGTTGCACAATGCTAGGTTTTATATTTTCTAAGACTGCCTTTCCTCCCACCTAAACATGCTCTTCAGCTCCTCCTCTTCCTCTTTTGCACTGCCGTCTCACACTCCTGCCTTATCCGCATAAGAAATATTCCTCCTGCGCTATGACAGCTTCCATTTAAAGGCTAAGAGAAGCCAGTAATGCAGGGCTGCTTGTCTGTCTCAGCTCCCTATTGTTGGCCAGATCACCCGAGTCTCGTTTCACCAGACAGGCAATTTCATCCTCCTAAAAGAGTTTAGGAAATCCACAGCACATATATGTAGCTTTTAAGACAGCCGCACACGTACACATTTGACCAACTGCTGCTCACCAGCTGCACTATAAATGTATTGGGCTTTATTCATTTAGTGAAAATCTTCCTTCACTGCCATTGACACGCATCAAAACCAGGAGCCTGAACGAGGAGAAAGCAAACACTGTCGGTACCACCTTGGGTAAACTTGTCATTTAAACCAGCCGTCTACACACACAAGACAGCATGTGGAGGACAAAGCAATTAGTGTGTGCTGAACATTTTTCCTTCAATTTTTGCTTAAGCATAAACACTTTGCCTTGACATTATAAATGCTATTTAAATGTCAGGAGATAGGGCTGGAATCTAATATTCAGCAAGCAGTCAATGAAGGTTAATTAACACTGAGTAGTGCAAAAAAGTGTGGGAGGGTTATAATTAAATGGCCAAGGAATTTAGGCCCTCTAGTGAACAATCTTATCTGCCTCCATCTATAACTTGCAAGTAGTTCTCAGTAACATTCCCAGGAATGCAATTCCAATTCCTTTTTTTTTTCTATTTTCCCTGCCCCTGAATTGGCTTGGACAAGATTGGCCCATCTGCCTTGGAGTACCTGGACTGCTTATGTATGTTTGGCTGAATATATCTATATATCAAATATTATATTAAATATATCAAAGCTACTTGCTGCATATTGATTCATAGTTCTCCACAACATTCAAGTTAAATGCTTCCAGTCCTTACTTGAGTATAGTAGAAAAGATATTGAGTGGGCTTGATGATACATTTTTCACTGAGAGGTAAGTGTGGGTGTTGGTGTGGGAGATTTAAATTATGTGTGCCTCGCATCAAGCTCTTGGTCTTATGCTGGCTACAGCTGAGACAGATATAGAAACAAGATAACATTAGTGCTTAATGGGTTGTTGAACTGCTGTACCCTGTACCACCTTCCTAGCTCAGCCAGAGGCCATCAAAACACTGGAGCAGCTTTTGAAAAATGCACACTTGTTGACAGTAATGGCCTTGACAGCATGAAAGCAATCAGGTCATAGCCAGGACTAGATTTTTGACAGTGTTTAATTAAGTTATTAAGAACATTTCAACCCGAAATGGAGGTGTATGTGTGGCCGTGTAGTGTTCAACTAACACCAGGCCCTCACCAGTGATGGGATTAGTCAGACAGAGAACAACAGGATCATTCCTTATGCTATCCTTATTACTATATAGCTTATTTCTATTACTTTGGTCTATGATATATAGCTGCTATCTATGATGACTGCAGCAGAGGAATACACCTAGGAAAAGGGAGTTCTTTCTTCTATCCATCAGAAAACACAGACAGTTTTTACACTTCTAAATAATAACCGCTGATTGGCTGCAGTACTACATACCAAAACCAAACATGTCTATGACTATTATTCTGTACATTAGCTTTTTACCAGAACCAAACAGCAGTGAAACAGATACCTTAGGCAGCAGAGGAAACCTGTGTTTGGCAGCGTGTAGATACAAATAGATGGTATACACTGACAAGTTCAGTGTTTATCCCAGCATCTCTAGCTTCATGAAAAAAATAAACCACATCTTTATTCTTTGACCAACAGAGGTATTTGTTTTGCAAGCCTGGAGACACCAGGCTAACAGACAAATATCAGATCGCTGGCAGAAAAAAAAAAAACTATCTACTAACAAACTGATGTTTAATACTGTAGTCTGTAGTTTCTTGGAAAAACCAGGCATCACGCTCTCAGGCAATGAAGAAAGGAATAATGCTTTAAAAGAGAAGGATTAAGGTTCTTCATTTGAGTTGTTCATTTCCTAATGGGGCTGTATTTACAACTACATTTACATATACATTGCAGCACAGAACTGCTTTTTGTAACATATCCCAGTTTGCTAGGAAGTTAAGGTCAGTCAAGATACAGCGTCCCAGGAGCAGAGAAGGTTAAGAACCTTTCTCAAGGGGCCAACAGTGGCAGCTTGATGGCCCAGTCTTCTGGTTATTAATACAGAGCCCCCTTAACACTTGAGCTGCCACTCCCCTAAAAGACAAACCCTAAAGATATGTAGACTAAACTTTTTTTCCATCAAGAATGTAAAACCTAAGTCTTAATGCCTCCTTGCCCTATAATAATAGCACAGTTAGTTCCGAACCTGCAACACGATTGTCCGAAAGATATTCCATGAATCCCGTTATTACATGATAATGGCACTAGGACCGAAGCTCTAAATAAAGCACTAATAAATAAATATTAATAAATCATATTTTATGAATCAATGTATTTGTGTTTATTATGTGTATAATAATTATTTGGTAGGTAATGATGCTCCTCGTCAGTAGCGGGCCGCCTGGTTAAATGGAACAACATTCCATCCTTGGGGAATTAATAAACGCTGATAATGAAACTGTTGTATAATCGCAATAATACACTCAAGGTTTATCCTACATTGTAAGATATTGGCACCCGTGTACTAATCTACGACTCATAGCACTCGATATCAACGATATAGCACTCCCTCTAATGTATTATTGTTTAATTATACCCTCTTCAGTTCACATCTATTCAGCATAAGTCATATCTTAATTGTCAGCTTATCAGTGACTATATCAACAACTGAAGTTTGATGCAAGATGACAACTGGAGCTCCAAATTGTGTGTTACAGTCATACTGGTTTGTGATAAAATTTAAACATTTAGTCTTCAATAACATTTATAAATGTCAGTGTATGATCAGGGAATTAGATATATCAAAGCTGGAAGTGTTTTATGAGAGGAGGCAATCTGTCTGTGTCGCTGGGATCCATTTGCTATTCCATAAAACCTCATTATGAGCAATTGCCATTGGATCAACATAAGCATGAAAGGGCCCTTTCCTGTTACTATGGTGAACAGACATGAGAGTATTATACATAGATAAGGCAAGTCTGGGAGGGTTCTGTGCATAATTAGGTAATAGAAGGTTGGAGTTTGGGGATTGATTCTAAAAGGGACACGGATCATGGAGATGTCCATGTGACCAGCATAAAACACCACTAGCTAGCTAAATGATATTTTCCAAACCTGCTAAAATAAATAAGTACCAACAAACAATAAAACAAGTCTAATAAGAGGCCCACAAAACAACACAAGCATGTCAGGTTTTTTCCCACTATTACATTCAGCTATTATACCAAATCCCCCCATTTGAGTCACTAGACTGCAAATAGATGTGCACTGCTACATTAGCTTCCATACACACTAAAAATGTGGAGGAGTGAAAAATGAACACTTCAGCATAAATATAAGAGGATGAACACAAACCCATGTTTGATATTATTATGGCACTTCTTTCCCAGTGTATTAAACATAAAAACGTTTGCTTTTGTGTAAATTTCCACTCACCTTAGGGTCCAGCTATCTTTAATTTTACATGACCTGTACAACACAATGGAGGTGTCAAGGCACACTCCAAAGCCCATTTATCCCTGCCCAGGTCACCACAGATATACTGCATAATTTTTGCACCCCCCCAACCCACTCCACTGTTCCTCCGGGATTGTCCACACTATGCTAAGGCTAGCCATTAGTTATCAACATCCATGTGAAGACTCACACACACTGCCGCAGCCACCGGAGCATTGCATTAAGCATGCATAATGCATCTCTCGAAATGAGTCTGAGGGTCAGGCCTGCTATTTTTTTCCTCCGTCTCGATTTCCTGCTCCTCTTCCATCTTCTCAATCCTCTTTATGACACTTTTTTTTCCCTTAGCACATGACATCCCATTCCTCACCTGCAGAGGACAGAGGGTTTCTTTCTTATCGCATACATGAGACATGAAAAGGCAGGAATCTTGATTAAATGCCTGCTCTAGACTTCTTTCAGCACTGGCTGTTATAATAGTAGATGACTCATAGCACTTTCCCCTCATACTGATAATCATGGGCAAGCCATTAGAGCAGACAGGATGAGAGCGGCCTCCACAGCAAGAAAAAAAATCATTAGCGTTCGGTTAGTGTCAAACACACACACACACACACACACACTGACCCACTGATCCCTTTCACTGACTGCTCTGATGGCACAACTGTTTTAGCCTTTAATGTTTCCAGGAATCATAGGTTTTTGTCCACATTAAGCCTGTTACAGGAAGCGTAATGTTTTTCCAGCGTGGCATGTTAGATATGCCATTCTAACAGTGATGTAACTTTACTTTGCATAACTGTTTGTAAATATTATCTTCTGAATGACTGCCGGAGAGTAAACAGGGATTAATTACTGTGTAACAGATTGACACTTGGAGGGTAGGATATGCAAAAGTATTTTAAAATCCTAGAGCTCAGAAATTCTGCTGAGGCCTTTAAAGGGATCGTGTGAAAGAAAAACTCTGACTCATCACTGGAGTGACAAGTGATAATGACATGGCATTTTGGCTGCAAAGTACAGGAATTAAAGATCCCCCTTGACAGCCTGTAACACCCATGTTTTGGGCTTTAAAAAAAGTAATAGAATGATTGACGCATCAAAGCTGTGAAGTCTTGGCAACCACAAGCTCCCTTACTCACAGGCTGAACATTAAGATCTAGACAGGGTCAAGTCTCTGCCATAATGAGAAGTTCAAACGGAGGCAGAAACAGTTCGTCACTGCTTCTCTGCTGTTGCCAAATCAGTTCACTTACAGGCCAAGCCTAATGCAGGTATATAAAAATCCAATCCGCTCTTCAGTCAGAGGTTATGTTGAATTTGAATCTTAGTAATTTTAATATGAAGTGTTTTCCCCTGCCTTGTTCTTCAGTCTTTGTATAAATGCACATGACGTTCTATCAGGCATATGCACTGCAGTGAATAGCATCAAGAGGCATTTGAATATTTGGACCAAAGCCAGACATCACAAGAATCTCTGTGCACAACGATCTGCCAGGAGTGTTCACCAACCCTACAGCTGCCACTGTGCCTGAAAGCCATCCAATCTTCAGAAATCGTGTCCGTGCGTTTTTTAAGTGACGAGGCCTTAAAAACAGCTGTGCTTTTGTTTGCTGATATTTCCATGTGCATAAATGCCGTTTGCTATTTATTATCCCAAATGATGTATTCAGCACAGTTTAAGACATCGTGGGGGTTTGATCTTATGATATATGCATGCGCAATGATTTATATGCATGCAGCCACCTTCCTTTCACCTAAAACCTCACATGCATTAAACAAATGAGTACAAAAGACAAGAGATCGGATGGATTAGGAGTGAAAGGTCAATAACGAGAAGGCTTTATGTCTAGCTAAACACAGTGAACGTGTTGCTGTGCGTTCAATTAGTCTGGGTGCTATTTAAAGTCAGACAATATAATGCTTTACTATCACTGCTGGAGGATTATGCCATTGCCAAGAGGCTAAAAAAGCTTAAAAGCCAGGCACACAAGAGAAATTCCTAGAGTCATGCTGCATTCCTTTATTCATAAAGGTAAAACGTATATTTTCCTATGCTTTACTGTTGACTACCTCACCAGAGTCCAAAAAAACACATAAAAGCTTTCTTCTTCCAATTTATTCTCTCTTGAATGTTGACCTTTTCTTCATCAAATACTTTATTTTCCATAAGGGTGAAGCATGGGGATTGGATTTCATCCGGCACAAAACACAGCAGAATACAAAGCACACACATAACCTACCTATTCCGGCCACACAGTGTACACACAGACAGCTGGATCTAGATTTATTTTTGTTTATTTTTCGACAGAAGAATAAACTGTAGAATAAAATATATCAGAATCAAATGCTGTAAAACCGTAGCTTGGCTTGATCTGAACATATGAGCCAATTAGTTAGCATTGATAAAGTTTTGGAGACAGTTGATCCAATATGGCAACCCTTATTTGTGCATTATTTCTGTATAAGGATTCATATTTATATTAATATTATAGGTCCCAATTTTCCTATGGCAAGATGGTGGCTCTATGATGTAGTTAAATATTGCTAATAGTCAGTCAGTCAGTCATTCTGAGTCAGGGTCATGCTCCATCTGAAGCCCACCCGGAATCATTGGGCACAAGACAGGAATAACCCCCGGACAGGGTGCCAATCCATCGAGTAGGGCAATTTAGCACATCCAATCCACCCACCATGTGTTATATACCATCAGTAGACAATCTTTTCCATGATGGCTTGTGCATATTCTAGGACAGCAATTCCAAGTCATGAGCTCAGATAGTAAAATAGTGATTCAGCAACATCATTGAAAGTCTTTGAGATGTGCTGGAGAGGTTTGACTCCTTCACCACAAAAAAAAAAAAAAAAATCTTGGCCAAAAATAATGCAACTCTGGATAGAAGTACACTTTAACTGTGAATAAGTGTGCCATAACAATGAGCACTGTAATCAAAGTTAATATTAGGAAAAAAATCTGAGTAGTAACTTACTATGGCAGCGCAGCACGGCATGGCACGACACGAGCTCAGGTACGTTTGCTGGTTGATCGGTATTGATTGAGTTCACATGCTCACTCATCACAACTTATTAACTCTTTTAATGTAAAGGTAAAATATTTCACAGCTTTCTGTGCTTTGATACACTTTAAATTTTGGAGCATGTTCCACTGTTTTCACCAAGACATTTGGCATAAGGTAACTGAAAATCCTGATGAGATTATCTTAGTAGAAACTGATGACATTTTAGTTTCGTCTGTTGCTTACAGTTGAGGTAAGCAAAATATTTGGAGACAAAATGACTTTCAGGACATTTCAGAGAACATTTCATTAAAAAAAAATGCCCTCACATCAGTACTACACATGATAAAAACAACACATGTATGAAGTGGTGGAACTTCCAAACCAGTGCTGAGCACAAGATGGCTCAGGCCCAAGAAGCCACCAGCAGTGTGAGGTGAGGAATACATTCAATCCCTTGACAGAGATGGATGATTTCTAAAGAAAATCAACTGATTCTTTGACAGTGAGTCAATGTGTTCATGCTCCATTCAGCACCTTAGCATTCTCCGCTTCTCTGCAGGGCAAAACACCACCTGAAGAGCCATTAAGCACTGATGAGAGAGCGTAGCAGGCATGGGACCCCATGCGGTAAATCTCTACAAGGCAAAAAGGCAGAAAATCTAAAAAGCAGTGTAAAGCTACACTCAACCCTTTCTTTCTCCCTCTCTGACTATCCAATTCAAAGCTGCTTAATGGGCAAAAACATTTAAAGCACTGTGTATTTAGTAGGGATTAGTCACCATCACAGGGATCATTTAACATGGGTGTACTGGGAACAATATCAATATAATTATCTGTTATACTGGCATACTGTGGTACAATACTACAATACTAGAGTGAATACTATTGGTTGATTCCGATGGTGCAGAATAAAGTCGACCACTTGCAATCTGGCCACACAAATAAAAAATTATATTCAAGCCTATTTCAGCTGCAGTGTGATGTATTTCCAATCCAAGTGAACAGCCAAGTTTTATCCATTTTCTTATTTTTAATTGCATAAAATTGTACTAATTGTAAAACTGAAATTTATTTATTTATTTATTTATTTATTTATTTATTTATTTATTTATTTATTCGTTCATTCATTTATTCAATCATTCATTTAGCTGGTTTCCCCAAACCGCCCTGAAGATGCCAGCAGACCAATGTGGACCAATACTCATCTTCCACAGCACCACCAGTGCTTTAGGAGGCAGGGGCTGGCAAATCCTGCTAATGCAGGAGGCAGAGACGGATGAAAAATGTTATCCCAGGAGTGAAGCCTTATTTACGTGAGCCTCTATGTCTAGTCTATAACAAAGGTCATAGGATGCAGCGTTCCACAGGGGCAAGGTTTGCTCTCATCCTTAAAAGCATCTCAAATAACACACATGGGAGAGAGGAAGTACGAAATGACATAAAATAATTGGTTGTTATGGGGATTATTTTGTCCCATTCACAATTTGGAGGTTGTTTATTAGTGGCACTATAGTGGAAGGTTCTTAGTACAGAGGAATCAGGAACAATCTGATTAAGGGTATGACCTACGACACTAAAACAAAGTCAGATTAGAAAAAAATTTAGCTGCAGCATAATGCCGATATTTCTGGTTGATGTTTAACAGTTGATTTTTGTATCTTAATGAACCTCTGACAAGTTTGAATCACATGATGATCATGTTAACCATTAAAACGAAGCTCTGTATAATTTAGGATTATTCACAACGTCATGATTATGTCATAAGTATAAAAAAATGTATTATAAGTTAAATGATCTTTTCGAAATTAAACATCTGTGTTTGAGTTTTCCAGTTTAACCCTGGACTTGGCCAATAATGTCACATCACTTTTACATGATGCTGAAATACTGTGTTATACAACAGTTAGCTCCGGTCCACTAATTTGATCGGTTGAGCTGCGTTCCAAGAGTGCCTGCCATATTTCCTTTTCTATTTCACGCTTCACGGTGTGTCTGTGTTTGTCACATTAAATTCCACTTCCTAGTTTAAAGACATTACTACAGTAGTTTTAGGGACATCAATAGCAGACATGGCAAATGATACATTTATTGCTAATATAAATTTTGAATTCAAATATAAAAGTTCGACAGGTTGATGACAGATAAAAAGGATAAAGAGACACCAACTTTAGTGGGAATGTACAAATCAGAATGACATGCATTATAAATGGTAGTGTGGCTACGACTGGATTTGGTCATAGTGTATCACTTATTTGATATCACTTATTTGATATTAATTTCTTGTTTGTAGAGCTGTTGTATGTATCTGTGTTGTATGTATGTGGGAATATTGAACCATCTGCAGTTACACTGATAAGATATTTTTAAATTATACATTATTATGTATTACTGACGGCATTCACCCTGCAGGCTCCTGTCTATGCTAAATGTCCTATAGCCACACTGATATTTAGTATAAGAGCACTCCTGCCTGTGTGAAATGGCTTAATGTGTGGTTCAAGATGGCAGAAAACAAGTCAGAACTATATTTGTTCTGAGAGGACTGGTAATCATGGTTAAAAAAAATAAAAAAATAAAAAAAGTGGTGGCAAGGGGTCAGAGAACAGTCTGCCAAAATATACCAAGAGTAATCCATAATCAGTAAATGGGGAACAGGCGAGGTTCCACACCAAGAGTTCTTTTAAAGTCAAACACATAAAAACATAAGACAAAACCTCATACACTCAGGTAATACAGACAATGGACTGCAACAGAAGCAAACACATGGTGCCCGTTACCATGGGAATGGTAATTTCGGGGGGCCTTGGGGGGTCACTGTACTGAACATCAGCAAGAATGTGATTTGGCTGTAGGCTCGAGATAATCAGTGATTACATTCAGTACAACAGCTGGTTTATATTCAGTGTAACAGCCTGAGTACATCTACAACATTGCTTTCATGTCACGGTTTTATAAACCAGAAAAACAGGATATAAAATAACTGACATTTCAGACATAATATGGGAAAAAAATCTTTACTTTTGCTCTGTCAACAAAAACAGGATCCCAGATGGCATATGGTTATAATGGTATATGGTTATAAATGTAAGTTTTATCGATTTTTTTATTTTTAATTGTATACAATTGTACTAATTGTATTATTAGAAATTTATTTATTTATTTATTTATGTGGCTGGCTTCCCCAAACCGCCCTGAAGATGCCAGCCTCTGTAAAACGTCGACCAACACTCAAAATTCACACACGTTGGTTTTACTATCTATGTCAGGACTTTCCATACATACACTGATAAATGTAGCTAATTAATGTGTAGCCTAACCCTAACCTTCACTGATAAAATTTCAACTTTCTGGCTCAACCAAAAAAAATGACTTTTTCATAGGGATCGGCTAAATGTCCCCACAATGTCATAATAGTCATATTTTCCTGTTCTTGTGGGGATGTTTTGGTCCCTACTAACATACGAAACCCATGTCATACACACATAGATGTTACACTCTCGCAATGTTTCACTGCAATTGCCGTTGTTAATGTCACACGTGCGTGGGTGTGCTGCCGGATTCCCTCATAGATGATGTTTCGAGACGCATATTTTGCATAAATAGTCACACTAATTATCTGTCTCTCTGTGATGCGAGTTGTTTATGAGGGTTAAATGCAAGACTAAGCAGAAATTACATGTCTACATTGGATTGAGACCTAGCAAAATAAAAAAGCTGATGGTTTCGCACAACGCGGCAAAAAGCTGTTAAAAGGTGAATGTGGGTAGCAGGCTATCAATGGCAACATTACTATATTTTAATAATAATAAATTTAGATGCAACGTGCCAAATGTGAGTGATTGTAGATGAGTCACAAGAGTCCATAAGGATAAACAATTACAAAATTATTGTAGAGATAAAATATATAATAATATTTAATGTATTTAATGCACTTTATGCTGAAGCAAATTTCTATATAATTAGAAAAAGAATATAAGACATTGTCAGGTTTTGTTTTTTGTACTATATGTAATTTTCTTATCATTTCCAGTGCTATAATATGTTTCGTTTTTTTAAAGTAAAAAAAGAAAAAGCCATGTAGTGTGAGCAACTGGCTTGGGTATCTTTTGCACTGTTTCATGCATTCGTCTGTCTGCAGCCGAGCGAGCCAGGAGCAACCTCTGCACAAAGAGTGAAAAAAAGTGTGTGTCCGATCTAAACCCAGAGCCATGCACATCTTCTGAACGATAAAATACCACATTGCATATAAAAGAAATGTGGAGCGATAAGAGCCAGGATCCTGTAGCAGTCCCAATGGCTGTAGGGAATCTCAGAGGATATACAGATACAAGACTCTGCTGTCCGCTTATTGCTCTGCACATTTTCTTAGCACAAGACTTTAGGTTTGTATAGCTACTCTGTCAATGAGTTCAGCAGGTTATTTCACCAGCGTTTACATGTGATAATCAAAATGTTGCAAGAAAACAAACAAACACATATTATTTGGTTTGTTTGAAACCCAAATGTCTGTCAGTGTATGTGTGTGAATCATGCCCTGTGATGGACTGTGAATTCTCTACTACACACCAAGCAGGAACAATCAGTTACTCAGAAAGAAAACATGAATGAATGAATGAATGAATGAAGCCTGCACTTGCATTATTCTGAATTTCTTTCAAATTCATGACTTCATGATTGACGGGTTACTTTGTAAGATGTGTTATACACATTAGAGGCATGTCTTTTAAGTTGTAAGTGATGGGAGTCGAGGCAGCTATTTGTGGCGTACACAGTGCATGTATGTGTGTGTGTGTGTGTGTGTATGTGTGTGCTTGTATTCATGATACAGTCCTGTGCTGACATGGTTGAAATGTGTACACATGCTTGTACCCATCCATATTCCCACACCCTTTGTTAACATTTCAAAAGCGGACAAAAAGGAGACACTTAGTGTGAATGACAGATAAAAATGGACATAAATTTGCCTGAGTTCTTCAAGTAGGGTCATGAAACTGAGAGCTGTCACACAGCAGCACTAATGGGACAGAGAAATATGTCACAGCTGTTCCGCTGAAGCTGAGCAAAGTCTATGTGATGACGCTACAGGAAAATAAAGAGCATTTCAGTCCATCAAGGTTTTTTTTTTAAATGTAACATTTTATCTTTTTTTTGTAATCATGATTATACTTAATGAAGACAAGACATCACACACATAAGAATATTAATTGATATATGAGCACTAAACACCCCTCTTCTCTCTAAACAGTTATGGGATGGAAACTAAATAAAAAGCTAAACATCGTGCACATTTGTACATTTAAACTCACAGTGACGCTCTAGACATGCAGGAGACATTACACTTATAGCTTAGTTTATTATTCTTATTATATTAAAAAAATGCTTCTAAAATTAAGCTGTGTTTATAGGCACACATCTTCATATTTACCCCAATGTCTTTTGTCATCTGTGTTAACAGTTAATTCTGTTTGACCTCCTGACCTGAGCTTTAGCTTTTTAAAATATAATAATAATAATAATAATAATAATAATAATAATAATAATAATAATAAAATCACAATTTGCGGAAAAACAGGCTAAAATGCATATAGTGTATGCAAGGCTTTGTTTCCACCACACATTATTTATTCCTGAAAGGACATTTCCTATCAAAAGTACCCCCCCCCCCAATTCTCTCAAGCACACACACCTGGGTAATTAATCTGTGTATAAATTATTTCATAAAGATTACAACAGGCGCATTCAATAAGCAGCATGTGTGCAAAAGAGGGGGGCGGGGCGGGGGGCAGAGATGGAGAGACAGAGATAGAGACATATATATTTAAAAAAAGACAAAGGGAGACAGAGAGCAACAGCAGAGACAGAGACTGAGAGAGAGAGACAGAGCGAGACAGAGACAGATGTGAATTTCTTTATAATAAGCTTAGAAAATAGAAAATCAGCCGTCTTCTCTCTCTAGTTTTTATCCGTCACCGCACCAGCTAGACCACAGCTCCTCCATAACAATGTGCTTATAAAAAAAATTTCATAAAAGACTTTTTGCCAGCACTTTAAAGGATTTCAAGATGAATTGATAAGCAGTGTGAAATAAACATGTCCATTCCACCATAACTGTTTTCAAGTAGAATCATTTATCTGTAGAGAAATGGTGAGCTAAACCATATCATCTCTAACACAATGGTCATCTTGGATGTTTTTTTAAGGTCTGCTTTAGTTTCTTCCATCTTGAAGGCTGCTGATTTTATGCCTTTTCTCACAGGTAACAGAGAATAGACAAGTGGTATGTGCTCGGTAAAAACACCCAATTACAGTCACCTACACCAGAAAAAAATACCGGCTGTCAAAAAATCTTAAAATATACTGTCATTTATATAAATATAAGCGGTGTTAATATAATGCAGGGGATTTTTATTACTGTATTTTGCTATATTTTAGTTTATGTTTGTGAGAAATATTTAATCCAGAACTTTATTTAATCTAGAACTCTAAACCTTTTCTTGGGCCTTTTCTTCCTTGGCCATCTACATCCATGCTGTGAAACACACACATACACACTAGTGAACCCATACTAGGGGACAGTGAGCACACACGCCCAAATAGCTGGGCAGCCCGTATCCTGGGGAGCAGTTGGGGGTTAGGTGTCTTGCAAAAGGTGTCTTGTTTTGCTTTATCTTTTTCATGGTCGTGGTGGGTAATTACACCCTGGCCAGTCCATCTAAGGACTAATAGGTTTAATAGTATCCAGTCCAGCTACTGGTATGTCAGAGATGAAAGGAAACTGGAAAGCCAGACGAAAACACACACACACACATTTTTTTGTTGCACATTACATTATAGTTTAATTGCCTCTTTATTATTTCAGTAAAGGCTGTCCACTAGATTTTGGACCACAAGAGCATTAGTGAAGTCAGGCAGTGATATTGGTTGTGAAAGCCTGGCCAGTCAGTCTTACAGTTCTTCCCAAAGGTGTTCATTGGGGGATTCATGGATCTCACTTCATGCACAGCGGCAAATGATGAGTTTTACCCAATGCCAGTCCAAGTGTCTCAGCAAAAGCTGTTTTAGGTCTTATGCAAACTTGTCAAAATTTTATTAAAGCAGCTGTTGGAATAAGACTTAAGAAATGTTGGTTATCATGAAGGGTTTACATAAGTCTAAGGTGGTCTTAAGAACACTGTCCTTAAGTAAAGAAGTTCATGTCAGTTTTGCTTCTTGTCCAAAAGGCTGAATATAAACTATATTATAAAAATTAAACCCATATGCATATATAATGCATAACAATGCTTATATCATATAAATAAGATGTGCCTGGTACACTGGGCTATGTTTAGTAGCTAATGTATGTTATTCTTCTGTATTAACCGTCAAGACATATATATATAGCATGGATGTTGAAGATAAGTATTTTAGTGTTTTAGAATTTGCCTATTTTCAGAGAATATAAGAAGCGACTAAGGATTTGCTATAATGTTATTTCACTCCAGGATGTTGGACGGTGATAATGTTGATTACCCACCATTGTAATTTTACTACTAGGGCTTCAAATCACCATTAGCTGAAGAGCACTTCATAGTGCCCTGTCTGAGCTAAGCTGCCATTTAGCACTGACTCGCCATTTCCACCCGAATGCTCTGACCTGTGTTAAAGAATCCTCATTTGTTTGGTTGTCAGAAATGCTTTAACACCGATGGCCTCCTTTGCTGCTTCTACCACAGGTGACCTCAAAAACTATAATTTTATAATTGTTTGCAATGTGCTGGTGGATCTAACCTAAGCAAATGATAGTAGGTTATGGTACATACATTCATAACCTGTTGGTAAAATATAAAACCTGGCCTGTTGGCATCAGTGATACTGTTTACGTTCTATATGTTAAGTGCTTCTGTGTTGGTTATTGTTTATACAAGGTCAGCTGAACTCAAGCATCATATGGCATTGTTTTGGATGTTTGCTTCCACATGAGTGCATTCATCAGAGTTTGCAATGACTGAAACAGCTGCTAGATGCAGATTTTCTCGCTGCACTGCCATTTCTCTGTGTTTTGTTAGCAACACACACACACACACACACACACACACACACACACACACACACACACACACACACTTGTTTTGTTAACCTTGTAAGAAGCTTCCACTGACAATTATTAATGCAGCTAATTAATGCTATGCTTACCCAAAATACCCATTACAAAAAAAAATGTTTTTCTATTATTTGTTTGTTTGTTATTTTAAAAAAAAAACTGTAATTTAAGGAGACCGGTCACATGTAATCACACTCTATAAACTGTCAGATATTCTTATTTGCGTGGCACATTTTGCTCTAAAACAAGATATAAAAACATGGCCACAAAAAAAAATAAATTAAAAAAATGCACAAATACTGTCAAGGCCTAGCGGTTCATCAGTCTGTAAACTGCATCTACAGACCAGGGCTGCATTTGAACTCTCCACTTGTCCACTCAGTGACTATATGGACTTTGCTACACTCACGTGGGGATGACGAAAGACAGCTGTCAGTGCAATTCAGACACTATTTGGATGTTAAACTGCTACATAATTATGCTCTGGATAGAAGTTGTTGCATAAAAAACACCAGAAAGTCTGCAACGTGAGGCCATGGACACTGCAATAGCTGCTAAATGTTGTAATTGACGTATCCATCACAATGTTGAAATAAATGATGACACAAATGCACACATTAGATAGATAGATAGATAGATAGATAGATAGATAGATAGATAGATAGATAGATAGATAGATAGATAGATAGAT
>JAOVVF010000031.1:2327148-2338951 GCA_028565595.1 Duopalatinus emarginatus | reverse complement strand
GACCTGGGTTCGATTCCCGGTCTGGGCAGCCAGTCTGTGCTACACCAATAAGGGTCCTTGGGCAAGACTCCGAACACTACGTTGGCCTACCTGGAATACCAATAACCTTGTAAGTTGCTCTGGATAAGAGCGTCTGCCAAATGCCATAAATGTAAATGTAAGAGACGCATTCCTTATGCAACACATCCAGTTCCTTAATAATTTAATTCAATCTCATTTGTATTATTATTCACTTTAGGTGTCGTTATATCTTTAGCATTTCTTGTCAGCTCCTGGTTCTTGCTGGCTTTAATAAGTAACAACAAAAACAGGCCACAGACATATGGGTAGAGAAATAAAAAGTGGAACGATGACAGGCCCATGACGAATTGTCAACATTAATCTAAAAGTACTCGCGTAGTGGGAGGCCATGCGGCAAGTAACGAAAAGGGGAAAACACTATTAATAATAGAACAGTAATGCTCGAGCAATTCTTGATGTTGCCAGCTATGATATGTTTTCATAATCGTGAGTAATGTATGTCAGTAATTGGCTTTAAATATGAATTATAAGAGAAAAGCAGCCTCATATCCTGCGAAACAGAGCTGAAGCAGAACCTCCTCAGTAAATGGATTCCACAAGAAGCTCCACATGAAGATGTGCTGAAGTTATTATGTGTAGGCATCAATTGAAAAATACATCAATTCATTTTCTTAACTTATTTGTTCAAGCATCTCAATTCATCCAGCAAACAGAGGGTTGGATATCTGTTTCAGTTCTGCCAGATGAATCCACAGAGACAACGTTTTATATGCTTTTTATTGGATTTCTGATTTCACAGCATTTCTGTAACTACGTATGTCACTTTACATTATAATGCATACTAGACTACAGAAGACACAGCCCATATCAGCATATCATGATCTCACTGTTCTCCCACATATAAATATTTTGAAAGCAAGATATAAATCATTAAAGGGGTCAAGCTGGCTGGTCGCATACTAATTACTAAGAATGGAACCATTTGAAGCGAAGCACTAGAAATGCTACTAGGGAAGCGAATGAGAAATCAGGTAAAAGAAACAAGGGGCAGTCATTAAGGACTTGATGAAGGTGGATTTGGATGATAGAATCCTTCAGTCGTGAGGTAAAGCGCTTTCCGATGCCATTACAATTCCAGAGAAAACCTTAGTCACAGAAGACTTTCCACATTACCGAGGCATGCAGATAAAAAAGAGAAAAATTCACAAGGATGTGCTGCCAGTTTAAAACCCAGTAGTCGTTGATACATTAGGATTCACATTCCAGGTGAAACAAATCTCCCTGAATAACTACAATCAACTTTGAACTTGATGAATAGCATTGTTATTATCTTCAAGTATGCAATATACCGGCGGTCTGCATAACACAGAGCACTCTTTAGTAGCCTAATGAGAAGCTATTGGATTGAACTGTGCCTGATGCACGGTCCAATCCAATAAAAGCGCTAAGCACAAAGGGTTCTATACCCTCTGCCAAGCCATGCAGTGTGACAGAGAAATCAAATAAAGGGATCTGTGGCTCTGCGAGAGGACTTGAAGGCACCCAAACAATCGATTGCCCTCGCCCATCTTCCTCATCTAGGAGCATTCTACTTCTGAAATGCATGAACGTCTGGTTTAATGTGCACCGTCAGCCATGACGTAAACAGCACACGTGGACGTGCAATTGCTTCAGCACAGACCTGCAATCTCGTCATCTTTCTGTCACACCTTAAATATGAAGACGCTTTTAATTGATATAGAAGAGATGCTCAGTGGATGTGGGATTTAAACTAAAAGCATGAAACAGGACAAAATTGGAGTGTTAGTTTGTGTGTTGATAGGTGTTTGCTGCTAATGTAATTTAATAACTAGAGCCAAGTTGGCATTTCTTTAGCGGTAATTTATAGCAGTGTCAGATAATCAGCGTTGCGGATCGGCAACATCTGAGCTAGTCGTGAGAAAACAACTGCAAGCAAATGGAAAAGCGGTGTTGGAAATAATGACTTCATTAAAATGACTAGAGACAAACGCAGTTTATGACTGATCAATGAGGCCTAAAGTGTGTGTAAGGCAGCATCCTTGTATCTAAACATTACTGGGAGGATAATCATACAGACAATTGTAACTTTATAAAGTTCCCAGTCCAGACCTGCAGACTTGCTCACTCACGTAACTTCATACCTTTCCTATTAGCTTCACTGCAGTTACTAAATAATTCATAGAAATTCACACAACAGGTTTTAAGATGAGAGCTTCAGGGGTTAAAAAACCATTTCATAAAAGCACCATACATTTTAAAAACTATGCCAAGCATTTGTCCAAGATTATCGATTGTATAAAAATATAACAGTGCCATTTTCCTTGACTTTCATTTGTGTGCTATGGAAAAAGTAAGAGAGAAAAAAGATGAATAGCTGAGACATCTCCTCTCAGTTAATAGCTTTGTGGTGCTGAAACACTAAGACAAAGGGCCGCTGAGGACTAAACAGGAAGCTGAGTGACAGTGTTGAGCCTGAATGGGCTCCCATGATTGTAAGGAGCCTCCTCTACAGCCTTCACGGTAAAATCCCAAGCGGTTAATTAACTCTTGCGGTGTTTATTTTCTGTCCAGCTGCATGCAAATGAACACTGGAGACTTGGCTGTGTTGATTCCCCTGGAAACCTGCATGTCACAGCCCAAAGGCAAGATGACAGCAGTAAGACGCTCTTTATGGTTCATGTTGAGAGCTTCAGGACTGCTTGTCTACGGGAGATTATACAGCATCGAGGCAACCTACAGCGATGGCAGAATCGTGAGGAAGCACTGACCACAGGGCTCAGTATAAAATCATGGTTAATTAGCATCTTGATGATTTCTTGGCTAACTCATGCAGTGATTATCCTGTTTCAGGTCTTCTCAGTAATCACCAATGTCGATTCAGCTCACGTTACAAGATCCTATCCCGTGTACCCAGTGTTGCTGCCTAACTGAATGTCTATAAGACTTGATTGCATGGCCTCGCCGACATTTCTATGCCATAAGGAGATGTTTTTTTAAGTATTTCTAAGAAACCTCAGTGTGGAGACCAAGAGAAATGGCATCTGCTGCTGTTCAGTAGTGTTCTCCACACATCAGAACCAGCTATAAATCTGCAAGTGGTTAATGGTCAGTGAGGATTGTTGCCACTGTTGCTTCAAAAGAGACCAAATGTGTTGTTTCTCCAAAAAGACATAATCCAGATATGCACCAGTAGGTCCAGCTAATTAAGCACCCCTGTAGATTGGTGATTAAATAAGGGCAACTATGCAAATGAAAAAGGAAAAAATGACAAATGAAACCATGGGTACATTAAGCAGCAGGTTTTTTTTTACTACAGTGCTCAATGTGAAAACTTATTCACCATCTAGAGCATACAATTCCTTACAGGCAAGTAGAGAAGCTGAGAAATTGGTTGGTAGACATTTTCTTGCTATTGATCTCAGAATTACTTATTCAAATTAATCTGGGAGAATGCAAAGCTGGCACAAAAAAAAAAGAATTACCCAGAAAAAGCAAGACATGTAATGATAGAGCTTTTTCAACCTTGAGAGAGACAGAAAATGAGAAACAAAATGAGAAATATTGTGGCCTGTGCACGATGCACAGGACAGTAATCTATACTCATTTCAAGAAATCAGTGTTGGTGATTTGTATGACCTCACCACTACCAATTAAACCAAATGACACCAATTCATATTTGGCCTAGAAGGACAGATTAAAAAATGAGGTTTTATATCGAACCTGAGAATATTCCTGAAACCTTATTATATCTTCATTGTACTTGCTGACCTTGGTTCAACCTCTGATCTTTTCTTTCAGGAGTACATTTTTAGATATGCCAAGTGCATCTAATGCCACCCGGACACCAAAAATCATACCATGCATATCAAAGCGAAACAATTACAGTCCATCAATCTGTTACTGTCAATGACAGAGTTGAGAAAGAGCAAGGCTTATTTTCCTAGGCAAACATTGGAAATGCAATATCTATCCTTCAGACTTTACATCTTTGTTCCAGCAGAGAATGGCAGCAAAAATGAAAACTGTCTTCAAATGCAAGTGCCAGCTTTTGAAATCAGAGATATAATCCTTTTATTCAGCCATGGTTTCCTTTTTGAAAAAAAAAAGTACCCTTATTTTACAGTTTATCTACAACACCAATTGAATACAGAATTCATTTAATTAGTTCCATATATTTTATAATCCTTTACAACTTAAGTGCATTATCACATAATTGCATTTGTTGACATAATAGTTGTTTTCATATATACCATATTACGGTATAATGATTCAATCTAGTGAAATACAGTGAACACAGTTTTTAATAAAAGGTGTAACAAGTTAAGATTGGACATGGAGAGCCTCAGTGGAAAACGGCTATCACTGCACCTAAAAATAAATCTCTGACCTTTTTTTTCCACTGAGCTGGAGAACAGTAAAAACATATCAAAGTGTTGAGGGACACTATACTATATAGAGACACCATAATTCAAGCTGTAATAGAAGAAACAGACAGGGAGACATTACCAAAAAGTGGAAGAAGAAGAGCTGAAAAAAAAACTTCTAGAAAACAATTCTAAACAAACAGCAGGGAGCCTGAAAAAAGTCTCCAGACAGGAAAGTAGAATGAAAGCACGCATTTATATCACACTCCAAAATACTGATTCTTTCACTATCCAGAGTATCCTTAATCCTCTCTCACTCACTCTCTCTCTCTCCCCCTCCCTCCCTCCCTCCCCCCCCCCCTCCGTCCCTCTCTCTCTCTCTCTCTCTTACACACACCCACACACACACACACCCTTCTGATGAGTGTTATTATTCCTCCTAATAACTGACCCTTGCTAATAGATAATGTAGACGTTTAAAGCTTCAGGTTTTGATTCTGAGAGGTTAAAGAGATACTCAAGTCCAGAAAAAGAATGACTGTTCTTGGTGTATTAACTTTGCCAATTTGGCTTTGGGCTAGCAAATAAACTGCACAATTTTAAAAGAAAAAAAAAACAAGACGGGACCGTTTTGTGTTTGTTTTTCAAGTAGTTAGAAAATTTTGAAAAATAAATATTGAAAAAATATTATTTGGAAGGTCAAGACTCCAAGTGCATGAGAAGTAGCAATGTTATGCTCACAAATTATTTGATCATTTTTCTTGACATTTTTTTTTTTTACTTGATAGCTGTTCATTTCATCATTTAACACTGCCTTTTATGTAAATAGTGAGAAGAAGCCAAACACAAAAGATAGATGATGTCACGTAACGTTTTCTGAAGACAGAATGAGTAGGATTTACTGGTTGCTGTGTATATACTCCCTGCTCAACAAGCCAGCGAGAGAGAGAGAGAGAGACAGAGAGAAAGTGATTGACAGTGGTCGAGCGTAGTGTTGCATAAATTGCATTCAAGGCAAGGCAACTTTGTTTGCATAACACATTTTGTACCGAGCGTAAACTGAATGTAGAATGTAGTAAATTGTGTAATGTTTACAATGCATTTGCTGTGGCAATAGGAGTGATTTAGTGCTTCAAACCTAGCCCACAAATGCAAAATGGAATTGGTATTGGTGGAATATCCAAGTTTGAATCTGATCTAAATATTTTCCACTATTATCTCGTGATTATTTTGCGGGTAACCTTGTAAACCCGAGACCCTTCAAAGAGATGTTATTTTCAGGCTTGTTATGGCAATAAACGAAGTGGTGGTTTAGCTTTTTATAACTTTAGGTTGTGTCACCATATCTACTCTACTTCTTGTCAAATATCTATAGTTGTTGTGCCTCTCCAATTATTAACTAGTGCTTTATGACGGCCCACTTTTGCTGTTTTTTTTTCTACCTGCATTAGTATGTGCCCCATTGTCTCTAAGAACTCAATTCCTCACAAATGATCTGGAAATAATTTAGACAATCTAAATCTCCATCTATGCATGTCTCTTCATAGCCATATTTGTAATAATCACTTGTTTCCACATTCTGCATTCAATTCTGCTAACAAGATTTATTGGGTGATTGATTTAGGTGGTTAACAATTAATATGGCTTGCTAAGCTCACAGCAAATGCAGCATGTACTGTAGAACTATATGTATTCCTTTATGAACTTTACAAAAATGAGAACACCATGATGTTGTTATGAAAGACTCAATGTCTAACTGTGACTGGTCCAAACTGCACTGAAATTATATGTCAGTTACTTTAATTGAAATTTAAATTCAAACTTTAGAAGAAGAACATCACTTCTGTGATCTGTTTTTTTTTTTTTTTACAGCTCCTTTGAACATTATTTTACTGTGTTAAAAACAGGTCTATTGTAGTTATTTAAACTCGCCCAGACAACTAAGGTATGTTTACAGGTACAGTAGCAATGGTTTGTTATCTGGGGCAGTGTAAGTGTAATTTATCATATTTACAATGTATATAGACTGATAAGCAGTTCCAGATGAATTAGTCATCCTCTAATATATCATGTCCTAGGTTAATGAATTTGCTTCCTTTAGCGTCCAAGTAATCCAAATACACATCAAATTCATCAAGTAGAATCAGATTAGGCAGCCTCATTATAGCTAACTTATTAAAGTACACATCTATTTTCAACACACTGCAATTTTACATGTAATCTACTTTGTTTTATAGTCTATGGAGGCTATTTAAGATGTAAAAACTGATTTTTGATTAGTGTGGACATGTGTGTGGTGTGTGTTTTGTCTTTAAAAATGGCCACATGGCATCCCATAATTTACACACTATGAGTGAGCTGATACCAAAGGATTATAGGCCAAATCAGGGCGTAAATCTTCATATGACCCCAGCAAAACATTAATTTATGAGACATTTGTTATCAATTCAGCCCATTTTAAATCAGTTTAGGGGTCAATGCTAAAGGAATTCAAGGCACCACCAATGGTGGAGGATCCAAAGCAGTCAATGCATTAACATATAGAGTAAATTCTTTTTGTATACCATAAGGATGAATGTGTAGGCATTGTATGCAGCTCATTTAGCTGCCTCAGTGATGGGTTGCACAGGAGGTAATGAACCAGGAGGTATGATCCTCCACTTAACCATAGGCCTTGCCTAGACTCTAATGCCTATGCATTAGTCAAAGTTTATTGTTTACAGGTAGGAATTTATAATAAAATCAATGTAAAAACATTATGATGTCTTTCTGAAAATTAAAGTCATTAGCAACAATACATTAATTACCTGCATCTATATTCTCTGGTCATTTTAATGTAAGGAACAATTAAATTCCTGCATCTTTAGTCCAGTCCATGTAAAATCTTTCATATGCAGAAGCAATTTACATTACTTTATGTAAGAAGATTTCTAGCAAACAGCACTATTTACAATAAATGTAAACAGAAATAAGATTTGATGGTACCAGATCAGTGGTAGATTTTGTATTTTCAAACTGCAAATCTACTATTCAAAATAACATTACACATTATAAATCTAACCACAAGGGTGTAAAGAAACTTAAAGCAATATTAAAGTAAAATGTATGTCCGATTTTTAAGCTAACAGACTTAAATAGCACATATAAGATGCACTTCTGTGTTAACACATACTAATAGCACAAACAGCTAATGTCCTTCTCTATCCCTAAAGTCTGAGCACGTCTAAGTCTGCCGACAAATAGTTTACAATCCTCTATCCTCATGACTAATGGTAGTTAGAGATTTAAAAAATCTGAAAACAAAAGCAGATATCAGTACTTAATGCAAGTAAAGACTAATTTGTTAGTTCTGTTGAATTTATTCGAACTGCGGCATCGCGTATTAGTGTCTCAAATATGCAGCATCACACCACATAACTGTTATACAGTCATTGGGGAAACAGGGGAACTTCTAATTTAATTGTTATTTAGTTGTATAACTCTGATACTCTTGTCTGCTCCATATACCTTATTACACTTTTTTAACTATATGCATTTAGACTTAGATTGATACTTATGCTACACTGTGGCAAACCTGACCAATTACATTCATATATGCTTGCTTAATATCCCATTATAGATTTAAATCTTTGCTGCTGTAACAGTCTTCACTCTTCTGGAAAGACTTTCCACTCGATTTTTAACATGGCTGTAGGGATTAGCATATTCAGCCATAAGAACATTAGTGAGGTTAGGCACCGATGTCAGATAAAGAGGCCTGGCACACAGTCAGCATTCCAATTCATGCCAAAAGCCACTCAAGTTCTTCCACACCAATTGGAGACCTATGTCTTTATGGACCCTGTATAGTGCACTAAAGTGCTGTCATGCTGAAGCAGGTTTGGGCCTCCTCGATCAAGGGAGACTACACTGCTACAGCATACAAAGACATTGTAGATAATCATATACCTTTAAATCTCTGGCAAAATATTGGAAAAGACCAGCAGATTGGTGTGATGGTCACCTCTACACATACTTTTAGTCATATTAAAAGTGAAAGTGAAACTATTCGCCTACTATGCTTGCACACAGAGGACATTTGTGACATTTAACCCATCCGTGCAATGAAACACACACACACACACACCAGTGAACACTAGGGAGCAGTGAACACACTTGCCCAGAGCAGGGGGTGAGGACGGTGCCCAGGGAGCAGTAAGGAGATTAGCTGCTTTGCTCAAGGGCACTGCCATTGTGTCTTGCCCTATGCGGGAATCAAACTCAAGACAAGACTGGTTCCCTATCCACAAGGCCAGGTCAAATTCCAGCTAATGGTACAAATTATTAAATATTTACATGATACTGTATTTTATTTTAGTTAATTCATGAGCAAATCATGTTGTGTTATTCATGCATATGACAAATAAACTTAGAGATTGTTTTCAAGAAAAATAGTTGGTGTAATATTGCACATAGTTGCTTTAACATAAAAATTATCCTCGACCTGTTTTAGATAAGCAATAAAAGTATTTATTATTCACATAAAAATAAATTAATATCCCAATCACTGAGTACATGTTTTGGTAGAAGTCACTTTTATTTGAGTAATATTCCAACATTTTCTATACCTTCACTTAATAATAATTAGTGAGTATTTTTTCCACTGAATATTACCAGTAAATTCTATACTTAGGTTTCTATGGCCACAACAATCAAATGTAATTGATTTTTTTCTGTCGCACTCATTAAAATAGCTGCCATGAGTTGAGTATATTGTTACTGATGAACAGATCTTATAAAAGTCGTGACCATATATATATATATTAATGTCAAAACCATATTAGAAATATGAAAACTATAATGAAATCCTTAAAGACCCTTTTGCCAAAAAAGTGTTGAAGTAGAAGTGCTGTCAGCACCAGCTTCAGTGCTGTTTGTTATATATAAATTCAAACAGCCTAGACTATATAAATAACATTTCATAAGATAGTGACAACCCAGCCTTTGTCCCAAATGCAATGTACTCGGTATGTGATTGTGTTTATTGGAACAAATGGTACAAGAACACAGACAAAATGAGAAAGCGTGCTAAGGCATGCACAACACTCATTATAGAAAGTTTAGAGCTTGTGCTCTAAACAACGACAGCAGATTTTACAAGCGAATAGCGAACTCTAAAATAAAAATAAAATACTCCTTTAAACTTATGTGTAACACTTTTAACCAATGAATTGTAATCACAAACAGTGTCAGCCCAAGACGTAACATGGCGAGCTTAGCACAGAAAAAAAAAAACGCACTTCAAATTGTACAAACACTCCAGAATTCCACAGGAGACTTCCTGCCTGACAATCCATCCAGCACACACACACATAGACATCTACTGCACTTGACTTTATAGCATAACTGTCACTTTTTGGTTCCTAAAAAAACGTAATTGAAGTTTGCTCATAATCTGTGCTGTGTGAATGTTGCATTTTTCTCCAGGTACCTGGATATTGTGTTGTCTGCTTTTATAGATCGACAAATAGTCATCAATCATGACAGAGAGGCTGAGAGAAAGTGAAGCAGGCTTTTCCTCAGGCACTGCCTGCTGGACGGCAAGGTGGCATAAAGGCAAACAGATGCACTCTGTTGGAAATGCAAATAATTACAAGGCTGAAAGAAAACTCTCATGTCGAACTAATTTCACTCTTCTCATAGACTATTGAGGGACCCTCTACCAACAGGCCATCAGATAACAAGGCAGTACTACACCACTGTGGTAATTTGACCATGTCACAAAGGCACAAGGATGGCAGATGCACTAGTAGCAATGCTGCAAGAAGTCTCTCCAAGTATACCAGCCAGGTGCTTGTACTACTGTGTCCTTATAGCACAGAGGAAATCATCAGTGAAACAATTTAGTTTATAAATGGTCAATATTCTATTGCTACATGTCCAGCTCGGAGCACAGGTATGTTAATGCTCTTCTTTAAAGAAAATGCAGCACCCATCTTGTAGTAATCCATCTTGAGCTAATATTAGTACTAGATGTCTCTGGACAGAGTCACCTAGCAAATTATTTTTAAGAAGAAATCTATTAAATCACAGAGTGTGACTTGAGGATAATGTATTAGCAGCACTGCCTTAGGGGCAATAGTGACAATCCCTTCTGCATGACTGGGAACAACCTATGGGATTTTAATGGTCTAGTCTCTTAACAGCCCATCAGGAAGATTCAGTTCCTGCCACATTTATCCTACTAATGAGTAAATAATGGACAATGTCAGTGCAGACTCAAACATTAGACATGTTAAAAGTAGGGAGGCTTATGCAACATCTCATCTGCAGAGCTATTCAATTCAATGCAAATTGTCTTACCCAGGATCTCCGGCTTTGTAATTCTTTAAAATAAGGTTAATACAGAAATTCCATTAGCAGCAAGCAATACAAGGGAACATGTTATCACCAAATGGTGACTGACAGATGATATTTTGCCTGGAGCTGGACAAAGGTGAGCAATGTGATGGGCATGCTGAATCGGGTCATGCCCCAGGGCACGGTGCTCAAGGGAGGCTGACAGGATGGACCAGGCTACAGCATGGTCCTGTTTGCCACCTCAGCATGTAAACTGCCAAATCTGTCATGATGCCAAGACAGAGACGGGAAGGCATGCTGTCACCCTCAGGATCTTCTCAAGGGTACAGAGAAACTTAGCTCTATGCTGCTGTTTGTACATCATAGAATCAGCCACCTTTCAACCCAAAATGTAGCCTTAAATTATGTTGAATGATGTTGAGTAATAGATACAGCCAATAGATTTTTCACTGATGGCAAGATCAATAATCCAATGTCCAGTATTACTGAGAGAGATGTATTTAAACAATGCCTTTGTCATTCATCTGACAAAAGCAGTGTGTAGAAAATGAGATAGAAAAATCTAATTTCATCTTTTTACTCTTTTCTTTTGAGTTTCTACAACTAACACTAAGAAATGTTTAGCTAATTGAATCCTACAGAGCAGCCTTGTAACTGCACAATAAAATTAAAAGTGCAGATTAACGTAAACAAATAACACAATTACCCAAACAAACCAACAAATAAATAAATAAACTTTAAATTCTTAATTACTTTTATTTTTAGCCATTTTTTCTTTTTTTTATTCCAGACTAATATTAGTTGGTAGTGTTATGGCAGGCTCAGGAATTTCTACTGTTGCATAGCAATAACTCATTCGTTATGGAACTAGTTTTTGTCATAAGGTATTGTGAATTTTAAAGCATACTCAGTATGCAATTCTAGGCTTCTTTGATTTATATTTATACTAGGACTGTCAAACGATTAAAATTGTTAATCGCGATTAATCTCAGAATTTCATATAGTTAATCGCGATTAATTGCATTTTTTAATCTATGTAAATGAATAAGGCTTTAAAG
>JAOVVF010000031.1:2290259-2308066 GCA_028565595.1 Duopalatinus emarginatus | reverse complement strand
ATAGACTGACAGACAGACAGATATATATATATATATATATGTCTGTCTGTCTGTCGATCTTTTTTTACTTTATCCCTTGACATATCAGGGGCATTTTCACTGGGAGTGACTTTCATGGGTAATTCTATTTGACTGAATGATTTTGTTGTTGAAAATTAACCTAATTTCAGAATGCCAGAATATGGTCATGTGGCTTTCTAGTTTACATATAATGTGGCCATTATATGAAAAAAAACACCTAACTCCCTGAGGCTGTCTTCTTGGAGTCTCAACATGGACACGGACAGTCTACAGAACACCATAATGGACAGATGTAGAAACCATTAATCAGATTACAGATTTACTAACTATAACTAAACTTTCATTATAATCTGTGTTACCCAAATGAGGATTGGGTTCCTTTATGAGCCTGGTTCCCTCTTAAGGTTCTTCCTCTTGTCATCTCAGGGAGTATTTCCTTTCACTGCCGCCGGCTTGCTCATCAGGGATAAAATTTCAACAAATGTATAACCTGTTCTGCAAAGCTGCTTTAGGACAATGTCCTTTGTCAAAAGCGCTATACAAATAAAATTTAATTGAATTGAATTAAACTGATTATTTTCTAAAAGAATGATATTGTCAGATTGTCTAACTGTGGAACATTAATAAAAAAAATCAGTTATTTACTGTGTACTATTATATATTGGTTACACTTAATCTCTGTATTCATGTAGTTTCTTCATTTTTGTTAGATGGAATTTTATGGACCTAACCAAAACCAGGCTTGTCAATCCATCAGCCATCCTTCAGTACCACTGACCTTTTCCTTGGACAAACAAAGAGCCTGCTGGCAGCTCCTTGAAAAGGACAAAACAAGGTGCATCTATGTAAAATCACAACATAATTACTGGGGTGAGTGCAAAGAAAAACTGTCAGGGCCTGTTCAGAGATCAGGCACAGCACTGATGGGCAAAAAGCCTGTACACTCTCCCTTTCTCACTGTCTCTCTCTCTCTCCCACTCACCCACCTACGCATAAAACCATGCATACTATATAGCCAGGAAGTGCTGTGCGTGTGCAGGAATGTCAAGCAAGCCAAAATCTTTCAGTGGGGGTGTACAATTAGAGCAGGCGGCATGAGGGTCATTCCTCTTAGAGGGTTTAGTGTCAGTTATTTGTTCTGTTATGGTTATTGAAAATGACACTCACCTATTTACTCACTAATGCTATTTTTCTTGGTGTATGCATAACCCAAAAAATTTCCATAAAGAAAAAGTAGCCCATTACTATAAATCCCATATAACATACGTCTTGCACCAGTAACCTCATGATTGAGGACAAGGCTGGGGCCTTCTTTCATATTTTTAAAAGAATACAGAGATTTTCTTCTGTATTCGGACCTATAGACATCAAATTGATGTGCTTTCCTTACTATAACCTGAATCATCTCACTGCTATAAGATATACACAGCACTCCTTTACCAATATTAATATCTAATATTATTCTTTACTAATGTTATTATCTAATATTACTAATCGGATGGCGTGCTATCATTAGTCACACCTTGCTAGCGAGTCAAAAAAGGCTAAAAAATAGATTGAGGTATGGCTATTCTACTAACTATAGCTGCTGGCTATATGCTGATGAGGTGACAGAAAGGAAATGCTGAATGAAATGTGCAGAGCGAATGTCTTCACAAAGGTCTTTAACCTGTCTTTGTGTAATTCTATTATCCCACCTTGTCTGAAGTCTACCATAATCATTCCACTACCAAAAAAAGCATCATTCATTAGTGGCCTCAGAGACTACCGCCTGGTCGTATTTACACCAAGCAAATAGTTCTACAGAAGGTGCCACCGCCACTGCTCTTCATGCTGTACTGACCCATTTTGAACATGAAGGAAGCTATGTGAGGATGCTTTTCAGACTTCAGCCTTTAATACCATTAGCGGACTGGTTAATAAACTTACTGACTTGTGAGTTTCACAACCTGCAACTGGATCAAGAACTGACTAACTATCCTACCATCTCTCCGCTACCTTTACACTCAGTACTGGTGCATCACATGACAGTGTGCTGAGCCTACACTCATGACTTTGCCACAACCATCCCACCAATACCAACATCAGATTTGCAGATAACATGACTTTGGTTGGACTAATTCAGTAGGAGACAGCCTGTAGGGATGAAGTCCAAAGATTGGCAGTGTGGTGTTCAGAAAACAATCTTTTTTTGTACTCCTCAAAAACAACTCATAATAGACTTTCGGAAGAACAGAACAGACTCCAATCAACAGGAACTGTGTAAAAGGGTCCATGTTTTCCGATTCCTGGGTACACACATCACTGAAGATCTTTCCTGGACCAGTGATCAAAAAGACACAGCAGGGGCTCTACTTCCTGAGGATACTCAGGAAAATAACCTGCAGGAGAAGCTGTTGCTGTCATACTACTGCTGTTCTATCAAGAATGTGCTGACCTACTGTATCTCTGCATGGCATGCCAGCTGCTTAGCAATAAAGAGTAGAGCCATTGTGAGTCACTGCTCATCAGTACTAGGCAGTACTCATCAGTACTGCCCAAAAGATCATCAGATGTTCATGACCTTCTCTGGAGGATTTATTCAGCTCTTGCTGACTCACCAGAGCAGCCAACGTATTTCAAGACCTATCCCACCTTGGACATCATCTGTTTGACCTGCTGCCCTTTGGCAGATGGTTTTAGGTCAATTATGCGAAGGACAAACAGACTTAAGGACAAGTTCAACCCACAGCCATACAAGAACTAAACACTGCCGAACTCTGACTGATACTTGTGTTAAAAAATATACTGAAAATGTTTACATTACATTTATTTATCATCACTATTATTATTATTTGTTCAGAGAAACACTTTAGAGACATTTTGTTTTCAGCTGCTATATACTTTTACATTTATATAGATTTTATATTTTATTTATTTACTTTCATAGTCGTTTCTGTTTCAATTGCTGTCCGCTATGTTTGACGCACCATCAGGATCGCTACTTTTGCTCGCTAGTTTTGTCATTCCCTGTGTAATGACAATAAAGGAATCATATCTCACCTAACTTTACCTGGTCTGGTACCTAACCTATGTCTATATTCCTCAAAAGTATAACTAATTACATTCATTTTCACATGTTAAAAAATATATATATATATTGATGCACTACAAACCAATTCAGCAACACATTGTTTGGATGTAGACTACTCTACAGATCTCCTCCAGGACTGATGCGCAACAGAATGCTGTGAGTACGTATGTGTGTGTGTTCCTGCTGCTGCAAACAGATTTCATCCTGCAACTTTTGGAGGAAGCCATAACCATACAAAAAGGGGGGAAGACCAGGTTATTAAAAAGGAGTAAGAATTTATATTTTTATAGATAGACACATAAATATAGTAAATAATGAAATGGGAGATTAAAATGTCTGAGCAGAGCCAACACAAATGGAGAACATGACGAGACTTTTGTTTAAAAAAAAAAAAAAGAAAGAAAAGAAAAAAAGTCACAGTAGTACCATAGCGGAAAAACAGAACAGATGTTTACATAAATGAGAAATGTATAACAAGTCCCAGAATCAAGGATCCATGAGAAGTGCAAGCATCAGCACTCAAGTTGAACCATAACACATGTACACCTGTAATTAGGCACTTTCAAAGAGACATCTTCAAACAAATATGAAAACCAAAGAGCAGGATGGGGAAAAAAAATCATGGGTATAATCGCCTAAACTGCTCACGCAGACACAGTTATCTAATTGAGCACTTTCCATTTGATAGTCAGGGTTAGCCACAACACAGCTTACATCACAATTCATACTGCATACAAGACATGACTAAAAGCGTAAATGTCTTACAGCAATTACCTGGGGTCTGAGTCTAATGGGGGTCACAGCAAGTGAGTACAATGATACTTATGTTTAGGACAGAATTTATCATCATCTACATGCAACACCATATTCGTCAAACAAGGACGTACACCATAACACCTCCAGTGGTTTACTGTATTATGGCCAAAAGTTTGTGCATTTCTCATCAGCCCAAACCCCCACCATCTCACCTAACATATATCCCTGGCACCTCACCCTTTCGCTTCTATAGTAACTGTCTCTATTCTTCAGCCTTCTACCAGATTTTGTAGTGTGGCTATAGGGATTTGCTCATTCAGCTACAACAGCATTAGCGAGGTCAGGCTGTAATGTTATGTGAGAAGGCCTGGGGTGCAGTCACTGTTCCAATTCATCCCAAAGGTGTTCAGCTTGGGACTCTATGCAGACCACTCGAGTTCATCCACTCCAACCTTGGCAAGCCATGTCTTCATGGTCCTCGCTTTTTTTTTTAACAAACTGCTGGTATATGTTTGGGCTTGTTAGTTCCAGTAAAGGGAGTCTGTAATGCACTATTTTGGGTTATGCTTCCATATGGGTGTGATGGTTAGGTGTCCACAAAGTTTTGGCCATATAGTGTATTAAAGAATAGTGTACTGCATGAGTCAAATTCAGTAATTATTGTACTGTTATACACAATACTTCAGACAATAAATTAAAGAATAATACAATAGTATTTAACAACTCATAAAACTATGCAGAAACTAAGTAGCAACAAATGAGTAGTTCTTTAACACTATCTTGTGCCTACAAAATACTAAGAACTACTAGTTAATTACACTAACGTCTTACACTATTGCTGCAGAACTACTAGCTAACTAGGTCTACTGTATAATAACTACTCATAAACATTTGATCATATGGACATTAATTCCCAATTCTTACCTAAGAGCCACTATCTAACATATCACAATCTCTTCCAAATGTCTAAAATGTAAGTATTTATGTAAATAGTCTACAAACTACGTGCTGAACAGACTTGCATGATTTCTCTATTATTTTATTAAAAAGACTTGAGATAATCTTATCTTGAAGCCAGTTAAAGTGATCAAATTTAAGCCTTTCTTTCAGAGCAAGACGAAGGTGCGGAAATGGGAAATGCAGATAAAGTGAAAATGAAACATTCTGCAATTATCCAGCAGGAGTTTGAAGAGAACAGCACCTTCTGAAGACATTTAGTAAGAAAAGTATCAGAAAGTATCTTGTCAACTTGACAAAGACTTCTGATGCTTATGTAAAAAAGTAAAGTAGATTAGAAAAGTGACAATGTAAATGATATCCCCCAATATCTATTGTAGCTTTCAGGGCATTGTTATTGGTAATAAACACCTGAAAGCTCCCTATGATAAGATATCTTGAGAGTTATTGACCTTATATGGCATGATAAAGTGCTCATAGTGGCTCCTGGTGTTGATGAACTCTGTTTGCTTTTAATCACCTTGGTGAATATTAATGAGGTTATAGGCATCACCTTATCAGCATCACTTTTTTGGGGGGTGGGGAGAAAGCCCCAGATCAGTTTAGCAGCAGCACAGAGAAGTGGCTAATAGTATTTGACAGCGCCCATATAGACTATCCGGTAATCAATATAAGGGCTTCAATTCTACATTTTCGTTACCACAAAAAGCCTTTTGCTGCCAGAGCACTAAATGTAACCTCATGGCTTCATTTTTAAAGTCTAATACGTGCTCTGGACAACAACAATAAACTACATGTGGTATCCATAACTGTTAGCTCTATTGGAAGAGCAACATTAAATATTAATTCATAGCTTAATAATATTGGGATTTGGAGGTAATCAGTAATGCTAAGGGAAATTAATAAAATACTAAAAATATGCTAAATGTCAATTTCAGATTTCAGTGTTTGCAGTGTTAAACTCAACCTCTGCATTTGCCAAAGGGCAATTATACAACACTAGAGCATGCTAGGATTAAATAGATGATCCTAAAGAAATTAATTCATATTTTAATAAAGAGTAAATTCTGTATCAGAGCGCAAAAAAAATCACTCTGTATGTGTGCTAGCAATAAGTAATTGCAGGATACTGGTTAGAAGAAGTAGGAGCTTGTGGGCCTCAGAGTTGCTGCACAGTAAAGTGTACAAAAGGATAAATAAGAAAAGGAGAAACCAAAATGATTACCATAGTAGAGCAACACATGAAAATGTTATTTAAAACGCTCCCAACATTATTAGTAGTCTGTCAGGACTAACTAGTGTAATATAAAACCAAGCATACCTCCTCAGGCAAGTATATACTTGACTTTCAGGTCAAGGGCTAGAGGCGATGGACCATGGGTGTTTGGTGAACTGAGATGGTTATGCTGTAACTAGTATCCTGGTATCATTTCCATAAAAATATAATGTTTTTCCTACACTATGTAAATTTCAATGACTTATAATTTGCATTGCTAGCTTATGAAGGATGAACTCTCTGCTTAATCCCCTAGAAAGATTTTTTTCGTGTCACTTTTGCACACTGAGGGTTAGAAAAGTGATATGGAAATGGGTGGCTGCAAATCATCCATTGAAACAGTTACACAATCCATTTACATTCACATAAACAGAGACACAATTAATCTGATGTGCTTCCATGGAGGATTGCTGCTATAAGAACCCCTTATGTTTTCAGGATTTTAGGATTCTATCATAACACTCTGGCAGTACAGACAGAATAGTAATATTCTGAAGCTTGTGGAGAATTGTGGGCTTTAAGCTGCTCAGGAAATGGTGCAAATGTAGACAAATGCGAAAATCAAGCCAGAAAAAGCACCAAACATGGTTTGAATAGCATTGTGATCATTGTGGAACGAATAAGTATAACAGGTGGCTTCGGCTAGTATTAAAATAGTACAATTGGCCAGAATATTTTGTATTTCCATGATTTCTTAGAATAGGCCAAATATATTCTTTTCTGCTTTTCATGTGGGTAAAAGTGACAGGTGAATATATGAACCTGAAACTACTCCCTTGTATTGTTTTACTCAACAATAGGACATGAGTAATAACAGTATGTTAAATGTGATACAGTCATGATTATTGTATTGTACAGTGTTTTAACTGTGATGTTCTTATACATAGCCACAAACAATGAACTACTGGCATGCTAAAACTGCACTGACAATTTCCTATGGCTGACAAGTAGTATAAAACCTGACATATATTTAATTGAACACAATAACCCTGAACATGTGATCCCTCACAGAATATTAAATATGTTCTTTATATGTTGCTGTGGGCAAATCTCTGCAAGCTTTATCTGAATTTAGCTTAATGTAATCTAGTTAGTGATCATGGACTAGGGTTAGGTTTAACAGACCAGCTAACAAATGTTCTCTTTGCTTTATTTAATCTAGATAAACCTTTGTGTGTGTGTGTGTGTGTGTGTGTGTGTGTGTGTGTGTCATTGCCTTATATCAAATATAAAAATATATGCACATATATGCGGTGATAAAAGTTTATTAGTGTTGGCTGAACTGATTTCTATTCGTAGCACAGACACTGTTACTGTTACTCCTTGTTTTAGTTTTGACACTTTCTGCTATACGGTTTTCAGTTAACTAAATGCCTCTTTTCAGCAGTACTGGGCCAAAGCATAAAGTGGTAAAAGTATGTCTATGGTAAAACCTACCTTCCTGCACCGCCTGGAAGGGGTTGTTCCCATCCACAAACTCCACTGAGAAGGTGATCTTTTCTGTCTCAAGGATCTCATTGTTGAGGTTAAGATCGGCCACCGCCATGCGGAACACCTCATCATCCTTTTTGGCAGACTCGTCAAATATGGCCCCTGAAATTTAAGTGAAATCATAAAATTAGCAATTTTAACACTCTCCGTCATCTCTGGTGCCATTTAAAATGGAAAACAAGCAAATCCCTGTCTCTGTCAGATACTATTTAAACTTTAAAATTCTCATTTAACAACAGACAAAAACTTGGAAATGGATTGTTTTTCAATAAGAGCACAAAGTCGATGGCTCCCAGTTTTATAAATATTCTACATTTTCCCTTGGTATATATTCTGTCAGTGTTATTGAAAAAAAAATCTAGTAATATAGTAATTAGCCATACATTGTAGTAACACACATTCATAAATAGAGCTATCTTGGCTGTGCCAAGGTAGGTCTGTCTTATTTAACTGGCACCCAAATGAACAAATTGTAGAAACTCACTTTGCATGACTGACCATTCAGTAACAGAACTACAACAATGCATAAACTCTCCCAAAAGTTGGTAGAGCTGATTTCTTCGATAGACTTTTTTTTTTGCTCAGCAAGCACTTTATATAGGTGTGTTCCTGTAAAATCCAGAATATAATGAAGGTTTTAAAAGAGTTATTTAAAAATGCCTCTGGTGAGGAATTTGTGGGTCGGAAGGTGGAGGAAAACAGCATGAATCAAAAGCAAGCATTCCATCAAGAACTGTATCCAGTCTTTGAAATGTTTGTAAGCTCTACTGTTTTCAGGTTTTAATCTTCACTTGTAGTATGGAAATGTTTTTTACTGCCTTTTTACATGTATTGCCTGAATTAATTTCAGCCGCAACTTAATTTCAAGAATTTACACAGTAACCTTTTAAAAAAACAATGACAAAAACCATCTACACAAACACAATCTGGACACAATCGACTTCACCATAGGTCTAAAAGTATCTGACAGTACAATATTTTGAATCCAATTTTGTAGATCTGCCCAAGGCAGAACCTAAAGCACATCTTCATAAATCAATAACATGCAAAAACATAGACTCTGCTAACTTTTTAACCAAAAAGAAAAGTAAGCCTGATTTCTTAGTAATATCCTAATACAAGTAATTTTATAAATATAAAACTATAAATATTTAAAGCTAGATACCAGCTTAATTTGTTGGTACTCAAACAATACAATCTGTTTTGTTTTTGTTTTGTAGTTGCGGGTGACAAAGCTGCTCTTGCACTTTAGCAAATGCATGCTAAAAGTACAAAATGCTTTTGCAGGGGTAGGTGCACAGCAGTAAATGACCGTATAATTAGCATTAAAATCAAAAAGGACAGAACATTTGGAATATTCTGTCCAAGGCTATTTGAATCTTAAAAAAATAAAAGCCAATGAAGCGTTTATGGAAATAATTCCAGGCCAGATGGTAGTTTGGAAAAAAAAGTAGTTTGGAAAAACAGCTGTTGCAACAAATTTAAAAGGCATATATGTTCCAGCTAAATCAATAAGAGTTCGTTCAGGATTGGGTCTCATAGGAGAATTATATAATTGGGTAATATTTAGAAAGTCAAACTGTGCTTTTACTACATCAGATGCAGGTTTTAGCCAGTCCCAGTTCAGCATCATAATAATTCAACATAAGGAGTTTATAACTCAAGTTCTAAACTGACCGACACAGAAAGCACTGAATTAACACCAATTTTAGGCTTGATGTTAATAGACATTCACCCACCTTTTTGGGATCTATACAATAAACATTGTAGTAATTAATAAACATATCTTTACCCTGTAAAGATTTTGTAAGCCATATCACTATATCAGCATTTGTTGAAGTAAGCTTCAAGACAGGTGCAAGACACGGAAGAAAGGACTAACTGTATCTGTATATCTGTATCTCCTGTAAGCAAAAGCAAAAATAATAATAATGATTTTTTGCTTAATGTAACAGTAATTTATGTCAACCACCATACTGGAGTGTCCACTCTCCCGTTTACAGTTACAGAGAGAACAGAAAAAGAGGTTTGTCTAATCAAAAGGCGCTCGCAGGAGGACCACATAGTGATATAAAACACAAAACAATAATAAACATCATAATAAAGGATGAATTCAACACTACTCCACTCCAGCTGAACAGGAGATCCAACATAGCAGATAAGCAGATTATAACAGAACCAAAAGCCAAAAAAATGCAGATGTTATGCTAGCAAACTCCAAAACCGGGTGGAATCCAGGCTTCAGGCCATTGTAGGTAGTGTCCTAGTAGACCTATGCCTCATGCCCCAGTAATCTAATGTTTAGAGTTCAGTGGCAACAAGTATAAAACCAATCATTCAAATGTCCCTATAGGGCAGATGTTGTTTATAAAAATGCTATTAAAAATGTTTTTTAAAGAAATAAATAAATCACACATAAAACAAAAAAAAAAACTCAGACATCAAGCACAGTAATTCCTGTACAACATCACTTTTCTCCAGCCACCACACTCTCCACTATTACACTCCTGGGGTACAGTTTGATAGCCACCTGCAGCACACTTCTTTTCAGCAGTTTCTCGTTTTTATAAAGCTGCAACCAAAGAGTCTCTGCAATAGCACAAAAACATGCAGACACCATGGATTCCTGTAACTAACCTGAAGTTGGGTAAATTCCTGAGCCTAGTCTTTTATGGTAGCCTACTAAAGCCTAAGAGTTGATTTGTAGAGAAATTATAAGCTCCATAATTTTCCGTTCTCAACCTCTGTAATTGCAGGCTACTGAAACGAGGCAATATTCTGAAACCGAGGAGAATGACTGGCTAAAAATCACCACTGGCTATGATTGGCTCTTTTATGGAAAGCCCCTCAGAGACCAGCTCTGACATGCAGAGCATACTACCATCCTCATCAGAACCTGGGCACTGATGAAAGAACAGTAATAACAAGGCCAAGAATTGTGGATTTTGGGATTAGATGGAGCCACAAGTTCAGAGCATCTGAGTCAGTGGGGGCTGCAGCTGTCAGTAAAGTGTTGCAGGTGGCAGAGAACAGGTCGTGCTATCCAGTTATAATTGTGGACAGCTCAACCTCTGCTAAAAGACACAAAGCCTCAGATGAGAGACGACACTCTGTACTCTGCCTCCAAAGCAAGAAGTACAGCAAACAATTTACTAATGTAGGTCTTGCAATTTGTCTCTGTATATTATTGAGGACTGTCTTTGTTTCACTTGAATGACATGTCATGGACAGCCCGGCTCAGTGATATTCACTAGACTCTTTTTAATGTACTTCTATTCAGGTTTGGCATTAACAATTTTAGACTTTGCACTTTCATACATTTTCTTCTTGCAAATAGTTTTTTTTTGTCTCCTAAAATCCAACTCCACATCTTTTGTCTTTTTGTCTCTTTCAATGTTTCCAAAATGTTTAATTTTGTGCCATTTGGTGACATTTGTTGGTGATTTATGCCATTTGGAAGTCTTTTTTTAATCTAAGCTTGCTATTTCTAGAAGCTGACTGGTACTGTTTGAGGCTTTGTGCCATTTCTAGAGGCAGTATGCCATTGGGAGGGGTTATATGCCATTTGGAGAGGTTTTGTGCCATTTTTTTTTAACCTCTGTTTGGATACACAGAATTTTGGTGGTTGAAGATAACGCCTTCAAATTGTGGAAACGTCTCGTCTCATGAAACATTTGTGTTTAAAAAAATGGAACTTTTACAGCTTTTCTTTGAATATAGTGCCCCTTGAAGTCTATAATTCTATGCGGATTCTGTCTACATTCATATAAGCTATTAACCACTGTAGAGCCAAATAAATTCAATGCTGAACACTTGCACTTCCAAGACTTCTTTTGGAACATTCTTTTTTGGCTTAGAGATAACATAACATATATGTGCAATAATAATCTGTATGAACAGAAAGAGTGAGAGAGAGAGTGAGAGAGAGAGAGAGAGAGAGAGAGAGAGAGAGAGAGAGAGAGAGAGAAAGAGATGTACCAGATCGATAAGGATATGTTAATTTAAATTATATAAATTACAAACTGGAAAATTCTTCTCATGCACTAGTCAAACTTTGTGCAGACAAAGCCACAGAAAAAACAAAAATGAGCATCATGTCCCATTCTACAAGACGAACTAGTGTTCAGAAGACATCTGCCAAATGAAAGCCTGTGATCAGTGGTGTGATTCTTAAGTAGACTCACTGTTCTCAGAAGCTGAGAAAGCTGTAAGAACTTTAAGAAGACAATCCTCCCTCCATACTACCATAAAGACAGACTTTTTTTTTTTAATCCCCCGCAAAGCATCATACAAACATCTTTTATCTGTTGCTGAGTTGCCATAGAAACACAGCTCAACATGGAGGTTTCGAAAATGTACACTGAAGATCCATCTCTCCTCTTAGCAACACTTGCGTCACCTGTGTGGTTAGAAACTAAAATAAAAGAATCAAATTAGAAATCTAAGCAGTCATTTGCAGAAATAAATCATTTCCAGCGGCGTTGGTTTATTTTGTGCACATTTTAAATAACATGGATCTTTTAAACATTGATACTAAGCACAGCATGCAATGTGTCTTTTTGAATTAGTCTTTGGAAAATACAATTCTTAAACAAATACTTTTTATGGACTGTGATCATGTTTTGTACCTTCCTGATTGTTTCCTGGTTTGGGTTGCTCTGCTTCAGGGCCACGGCTTTTACTTATTATAGTCATCTATACACAGCTTGTTTCTCCGGGTACGTGTTTTATTATCGGTGCTAAGTGATTTATTCACTTGCTTTCTACTTTAGTAAAAGATGAATAACTAGTCATTCTGATCTTTGGTCCTTTAGACTTGTTTTCTATGTTCCTATTTATACTGATTATACTGCTGTGTGTTTGACGTTGACGTTTGACGTGACTCTTGCCTAAACCATAAGATACATAATCTTCTTCTACATCCTACTGCGTCTGCTTCTCAGCACCTCGGTTGGTAGTTGATGTACAATAACAGAGAACTGGGTGGAAATTGCCAGAAGAACAAATTGTGGAGAAAATGTAGGGAAGGTAGGTTATACACTCCTGGCTAGAACTGCGGTTAAAAGACACTGCAATTATGGTTCTCTGTAGAAAAAGAGAGAGAAAAGTGTGACCAAAAGATTGGTCACTAATGCAGATCCTAATCAGGTAATTGGTTTGAAGAAGCTCACTATCAAATATATCCCACTGTAGATTACAATCAAGTGCTTGCCCTCATCTTTTCAATACCGGCATCAGGGCCTCCCTTTTCCACTCTGCCCTCCGCTTTTCTCTTCCCATTTGTGTCACCAGAGGCACACAGAATTAACCAGTCTGACCCCTGCTTTCCAAAGGGTGCAGAGTCAAACAGCTCTTACCAAGAGCTACATGATAGGAAAGGGTAAGGAGAGGAGATTGCAGTAGAGTAGAGAGAGGGTAGAAGGAGGAATTGCAACACTTCCGATTCTTAACAAACCCTAAAATGTGTTTTAGCATATTTTTTTACATGGTTTATGTGAACTGGATAGTAATGTTGGCATCTAAATGCTTTTAGCATAATGGCCACCAAAATGTACAATTCTCTATTGTATATTTTATTCTTCAAATCTCAATTATAAATGTATATCTTCTCTCTGCACCACTTTATCTATTGAAGCAGAACTACTGATTGTTGATCATTATTTTCTTATCATTATAAAATAACCAGTCAGTCAGTTATTATATTATCCACTTAATCCGTCAAAGTTTGTTTAGAGCCTGCTCAGTATCACTGGGCACTAGGCAGGAATACCACACACATACATTCACTCACACACACACACACACACACACCTAGGAATAATTTAGTGCATCCAGTTCACCTACCATGTGTGTTTTTCAGGAGTTGGGAGGAAACCGGAGCACCCAGTGAAAACCAATTGGAGGGAGAACATACCAAACTCCTCACAGACACAGACCAGAGCGAGGCTCAAACCCACAAACCCAGAACTCTACTGCTGTGCAGCACACACACTACCTGCAGCGCCTCCATGCCATCCTTATAAAAAAATTACATAAATATTTCTAACGCCAGTAAACTAGTATCTTGAGATGTTATTGAAATAGAATAAAGACTAAAGGTCAAACACATTTTATGGCACAAACTCTGCAATTGAATAAATATCTCTTGCCAGAAGTTTACTTATATAAATTTTATATGATCAATTCCAAATGTGTTTGGACCCTGATTAAACTAGAGTGGAAGTCCATGCATTAATTCATGATTAGCACAGTGATTATTAGTATCATCAAGCTTCTTATCTTCTGTAGAAGAAAAAAATATGCAGAAAATCATATACTTCTCCATAGTCTAATATAACTTAGCAGACACCACTAACTATGTCGACTGAAGGTGGGCTTCAAACTTTGGTATCATGGAGCATGTGTTTGTGTGTGTGTGTGTGTGTGTGTGTGGGTGGGTGGGTGTGAGAGCAGCTGTGAATGCTGATTTACAAGCTGCTGTGATCCTGCTCCAAAAAGCTGGAGTGGCTGCAGCTCTTCAGCAATTGGATTGTGAAGGAAAAAGCTAACGTCAACATATAAATCAGAGATCAGCATTATAGCATATCTGGCCCTATCTGACATGTCAAGGGCAACTGTGCTAAAACTGTAACCTGACCACTCGTCCACCTTTAATTCAGGGGTCATAAATGTGTTCTCAAAAGTCTGTGTGTGTAGTGAAATACTTTTCTGGTACTTTTCTAGGTCATTTGAGAATTTATGGCTGAGAGTGTTCAACAACTGGCTGTATCAACTTCAAACAAAACCTAAAACTCAGAAATTGCAATGTTGCTATCAGGGCCGGATGTATACACGTGAAGAGGCGAAGTAGTTGGCAGTATGTGTGCGTGTCTTTGACAATAACACCCAATTTGCAAAAACTGTAGGTAATCACTTAAACAGCACTTGGGATCTTATACTAAAAGAACATACATGGTTTAATACTTTTTAAATCTTCTTACGCTTGTGTCAGCGTAAACAAGTAAACAGTGTGAAGAGCACTGATATGGCTGTCATGCCATCAGATTCCAGTGATAATTGAAAATAGGCTGCTACAGAAAAATCTGTGTCAGATAAAAGTGTATAATTAAACTGTATTTCCATTGTCACCTGTGGCATATACAACATTTGGAAAAGTATCAGTGACAAAACATGGCCATGGTATACACACACCATAGAAAATCATCGAAAACCTGAGTCATGTAAAACTGTTATGTTCAGTTTGTTACAGATATTGTGACTTAAAATGACACAGACTTCAGATATTACACAGGCAGTTTCACTAGAATAAAAACATTGTGTGGTTGGTTTAAATATTCTTTCATTTTGTTTTATATGAATAGTAATCAAGTGACTGCTAAATCAGACCCTTTGAATAATTTTCTCTGCTCAGTAATAAGCTAGTTTACAAAGTATATAGCAAATATTCTGTTCGCATTTTTTGTAAAGACCTCTATCAAGCTATGACACATGCTAAAAATATGTAATGGAAGGTTTTGTACATCAGATTCACCACATTTTATCCATAAAACAGCAAGCAGGGCAGGATATATGTATTGACAGGGTCATAGTAGATCTGGAGCCTATCCCAGGAACACTGGGTGCAAGAAAGGAATAAACCCAGAAATGGGCGACAGTCCATCACAGGGCACCATGCACATACTCTGCATGCTCTTTTATACCTAGGGCCATTTATAGTGTCTTATCAACCTAGCGTCTAATTTTTGGAGAGAATCAAAATGAACTTAAAAGAAATTCACACAGGCAACAACAATGTAAACTAGCATATTTCCTTTTGTAAATTTCTCATAAATGTTCCTGCGCTGTGAATACTACTGCTGTTCTGTCATTTGTGCATACTTGGGTATACATCATATCAGCCATAACATTAAAACCACAGAACTACTGACAGGTAAAGTGAACAACATTGATTTTCTGGTTTCATTGGCATTTGTCAGGAAATGGGATATATTACATAAGGACTAAATTGTGATGCTTAGGTTACTGGATCAGGTCTTGTGAGGTATGCAGTGGTCAGTACCTACCAAAAGTGGTTGGTGGGAAGGACAAACAGCAAACCAGTGACATGGGCACCCAAGGCTCACTAATGCACATAGGAAGGCAAAGGCTAACCTGTCTGGTCCCATCCCACAGATGATCTACAGAAGAATTTGTTGCCAATGTCTTGGTAACACGGCACAGCTTCAGAGGTCTTGTGGAGTCCATGCCTCAATGAAATAAAGAGCTGTTTAGGCAGGCAGGCTGGATGCTATAGTTGATCGACATATGAGCCACATAGCACTTTAAAATGTCTCTCCAGATGTCCAGATATTCTTATTTATCAAGTTGGCAATGTCAAACTTGTCAATCTCCAAAGAGCATATCAGGACACTGTCTGCCACTAACGCTGTCACTTGTGAAGTATGAGTAGCTGTGAGTCAGACTGTGGCCTGCAGTGATGATGAAGGTAGCATGGTAATGTATTAGTTGGTACTGGCATCAGGTTCCTGGTGAATCCTGCTGTCAGATTTACAGCCACAGGGACTCATCTCTCTCTGGAAGAGGTCTTGTGCACGCCGATGCCACAGAAAAAGGTCTGGATTAATAAGACCGCTGGGCTCAGGCATGTAGTAATGGACTGATATAATGTGATATAAAAACAGCAACACCAGGCAGAGTTTATCACGCTGCTACCGGGCCGCCACACACAGTCAGCCATTAATAACTCAGTTTTTGCTTTGCAGCCACACAAAACCGTGTCTTCTCCTGCCAGCATGAAAATAAAGAATTTAGGCGGCAGAATTGATTGAAACCTGAGATGAGTGGGGTGTTTCCTAAACCCAAACTGCTTGAGGGTGGTTGTGTTTTGAATTTGGATTTAAAAAAAATCCAATAAATAGATTTCGAAATGGCAAGTCCTCCACAGCTAAAAGAGAAGTAATCCAATAATTTCACTAGTTACCTGAGCAGCTTCTGAATATATATAGCCTCGATGTAGCAAAATTGAAAATAGCAGGTATGAAAGAACTGTGTGAGATAATCTGAGACTGAGACAAATCCATGCAGATCTTGCCTTGCAGTCTGTGAGATGCAGAGGAAGGATCTGTCAGTGCATGATGGTAGACTACTCAGAAGGATGTGATAAATTACAGCTACTTGACAATGATTAACATCTTATGATTATATGAAGGTTGATGCAAGTGTAATAATTAATTGATGCATCGTTTTCATTATGTGAACTACATTCTCCTGCAACACCTTGAACTGACTTAGTAGCTAAGCAACACAACACTTAACAGCAGCACTCGTCACTCTGTGCTGGTCCATTGGCATTCAGGTACGAGACTTGCACAAATATTAAAGGGCTTAAATAGCTGCATAGCTTTGTCTTACTGACAGTGCATACTTGCTGCATAATATCCACCATGAGACTATTTTTTAATAAATCCCCAAAGACATAATCCCTGCCACAAAAATCAGCATGAGTTCATTCGATTCATCTGCCTTCAAATACACTTCTGTGCATTATTACCTTATTACAATATAAATTAATTTCTGGTCATTGTTCGTGCACTGAGCTACTCAGAATTCTGCTCCTATTCCACATCACAGTCCTCTTCTGCACTAAATCTCTGCTTCTGATATTTAATCAAACCCAGCTTAAAGGGACCACAGTCCTTTGACATCATTAAAAGACAGCCGCAACACCAATGCCTAACCACTAAGGCAAGAGCGAGATAAACACCCAGAGGGTTGCAGAAGGAGCGTCACCTCTCCATAGGGCACAGAGATTATCAGCACCACTCAGTCTAGCTCCTGCCTGGTCTCAGCTCACACTCTGGTTGCATCCTTGCTAATAAAGGGTATGAATGTGACATCACAGTTAGCAGAAGTCGGAGCAGCCACAGAGTGGCAGAAACATTAACTTACTAAGTGGTAGCATTAGCGTTCAGCTTGAATGACACAAACATACATATTGGAAAGAAGGAAAGAGCTGCTGTACGACTGACTGTACAATTCAACAAAACATTTGAGCTATCTTTTGAAAATACAGTCCAAAGATTTTATATATATATATATATATATATATATATATAAAAATATATAACGCATTAACGCGATCTCAAATTGTCACAGTAAAAAAAATAGTGCCGTTAACACAAATTCTAATTTGGCCCTGCGATTCACCCGTAGTTCATGTTGAGGCTTGTCGCG
>JAOVVF010000031.1:2279898-2290159 GCA_028565595.1 Duopalatinus emarginatus | reverse complement strand
TTGCACTTCTGGTAGATGCTAACTGCATTTCGTTGCCTTGTACTTGTACCGAGCAATGACAATAAAGTTGAATCTATATCCATCCATCCATCCATCCATCCATCTATCTATCTATAGTTGTAGTGGCAGAACGGTGCTCAGAGGCAGACCAGCGAGGACGGTAGTCCAGTCATGAATCTGAGTGGCCTGTTCAGTCCCTTGTCACTTAATTTGTGGAAACATTTACATCTAAATTAACCTGTACTGTGTGTAATTTGATTCTTATGCCAAAAAAGGGGGACAACAAGACATTGCTATCTTTCTATAGTACATTGTAAGTATCACTATCAAATCTAACTGCCTTTAACTTAAGCAGATAATCATATGTTTTACTCTTATTGTTGCACTTTCCCTTACTAAAGGCAGTCATGTTACAGCATTTTGCCACTGTCTGAGTAAGGTTTTTTTTCCCCAGTGGGAAAGCCACATCAGCACATATCCTGCTTTAACTGGTATATAGCCGATTTATATGCCACCATTTAAAGCTCAGAGTCTACTGGCTGTTTTAATGTTCACACAGCAGAGCCATAACATGGCAGTCTTTTGTTACTTTGTGCATTTTGTGAGACATTTACAACCAGGATTGTTCCTTTACCCTTATTCCCTAATGAATTCCAACCCTAAGCATTAATTCTGAGTGCAGGTACAGGCCAGCAAGCTATTTGCCCAGATTTATAGGAACTCGCTCACTCAAAATCCTTCATTTAAACATGATGTAAATGAGGCGTGCAATGTGTGCTACTGTGTAAATCAGAACTGAGGTGCATTTTCTCTGAAATCCTTTCAGACACCATAAATGACTTTCATTACTGTGCAATCAGCCACAGACTCTGACAATGGACAAGTAGATGCACTATTATCATTATTGCCATATCAAAGAACAGGTAACCACCTATTAACCCAAGACAGCCCAAAACCAATAAAACTACTGAAGGAGGCTGAAGTAATAACAGACGTCTGAAGACAATGTTTCTGTAGACAACAGCTGGACATCTTCCATATCTCAGAGGGTCAGTCTGTTTAAAGGATGTTAATGGCATATCGGTGGTCAACAATCTTCTATTTAGTAAGCACATCTCAGGAAAGAAATAGGATCTAGCTTACTCAATATCAATGCATGAGAAATCTGACCTTGGCCATTATAAAGAAATTTACCTGAAGGTGAGAGAAGGGGTACAGGAACAATTTTAATACAAGCTAAGTAAAAGACTAAACTTAGGTAAGGCACTATTACCAAACATATTGAGCACAATATGAACAGGATTTAAAAGAGATCTGTAAAAGAATTAGCTGACCACAGGCTTCTACTTTAGGTCTCATGACAGGCTTTCTGGCTCTGGGAGAGCTGATGTGTATTATCTCCAATATTTATGTCACAGAGAGGCCTGGAGATGGCAGGAACAAGTTTCAACTGAGCCAAGCCACCCAGAGCAGTTTGACCTTCCGCTGTTGGACAATCTGTGTGTGTGTGGTTGGGTGTGTGTGTGCACGTGTAAAGCAGATATGTTTGGAAGTACAGCCTCACTTGTCTGCTGGTTCATTTAAAACAGAGAGAGTCAGCACAAATGTGCCTGTTGTTTTATTCATCACTGCAGCATATTCGGGTGGCCTGGAGGATGAGGATGGGAAAAGGAGGGGAAGGAAGACGAGGGGTTTACCAAGTAGAGATGAAAACAAGATAGACTGCCACCACCACCACCACCCCAACCTCCCTCTCTACCCCACAATAATATAAGTGTTTAACAGCAGCATTCATTAATACTGATGCTGTAAGCACTGTGCTGCAGAGGCCAGACTTCAAATGGACCAAAAAAAAGTGCTTGTGTTAAAGAAAAGACCAAATTGAAATGATCTAACAGAAGTGATGAAGAAAGTCAGGGGTAATAAAAGCAATGTGTAGGCCAATAAAGTGAGTATAACTCAAACAGTGCTCTCTGCAGTGACAATATTGGTTTCTGTTAAGAGGCAGATGGTTATGGAAGGCCTCTTAATTTATCTGCACACCCAAGTGCACATATGGTCTTAATAAACGTTACCAATAGAGTACTGAACACTGATGAAGTGAATGCTTTTGTCCAGAGTGGTTCCACTGGCTTTAAGTCATAGAGCATAGAGTAGAAATAAAGCAGGCTAACCTTTTTATTTGATCTTTTATTCAGTATTTCATCTAGTAGATGTCACATACACAGGATAGTTACATTGACTTTTAAATGCCAATCTAAAATGTAATATTTCATTGAATGATTCAGGCTAATTCAGTTATTAAAACGCCCTTTAAACTGTTGACCTTTATAGCTTTTTTCCAGTAGCCATGAACTGAAAACAAATGAACGGATCATGAACCCTAACACACCTGAGAACACAAATGTGAACCAAAAATGTGACAGCGAAGCCAGCAACACAAATGCAAATAATCAACAAGAATGAGACAAAAATTAATAAATTACATTTACATCAAAATGCCCAATGATTTTCTGAAATAAACCAGATGTTGAGAACACAGAAGTCACAGAGTGGATGCTGTTTAAATTAAATGCAAAACAACACATACATATAATACAGTAATTACATTTTGTAATTAATTACATTACATAAATTACATTATTTATTAGTTTACTTATTTACTATCTGGGCTGAATATTAGTTTCTAGTTTGTCCATTTTTCTAGATAGAATATCTGAAGACTGTCTTTATTTAAATGTAAACATTAACAGCAGCATTATACTGAAAGTGAAACATACATATTTGAGTATTTGTGCTCCGAGATGACTGACAAATCTATATGTATAATAATGACAGTTCCTCTTGTCTGTAGGTACCACTTGGATGACAAATGGTTGTTGTCATACATTAAGAATGAAATATAACTTGTGTTTTTGTGTCGGATGAGAATGGTGCTTTTATCAGATCCTGCTGGTGTGGATTTGTGCTAGTTTCCCCCTTTCAAAAATGATGCCCTAAGCTACAAGTAATTACACCCTTTTGTGGGAAATAATTCATCTGCCAAAAGTGAGCAAATGAGCATGCTTAAATGGGTGCAATCTTCTGTAACCAAGCAATAATAAAAGAAATTTTAAGGTTTTCTTGCTCAACCTCAGGAGCATTAGTGAGGTCAGGACTGAGGAGGCATTCCAGTTCATCCTAAAGGTGGGATGTGGGCAAGGCTCTGTACAGGTCATTTGAATTCTTTCACACCAACTTCGACAATACATTTGTTCAGAGAGTTCACTTCATGTCCAGAAGCATTGTCATGATGAAACAGGTTAGGGCCTCTTAGTTTCACTAAAGATAAATTGCAATGCTACAGCATATATAGACATTTAGTTGTGTGCTTCAGTTTGAGGAATATCCAAAAACTTTGTGGCCATTTACAATGACATGCCAAAAATCATGGGCCAGCATGCTCATGGCAATGTGACATTTTTTATTAGCATCAAACAAGGCATGATAGTGGGTCCAAAATGGCTTGGACATTCCATTTCCGAATTTGTGGGCATTTAACATTCCTTGATCCAGACTATCACATGTGTACCAGGAATGCATCATAGGCATACCCACAATCAACAGCACATTGGCTGTCTCTCTGTGTGCTTCATGACCATGACCTGTGGATTCTGGCTAGAAATGTCCATACACACTGATGAATGGCTAGCAGAAATCACATACACATTTAATGCAGGAGTACATTAAATGTAGTTTATTCAGATATGTTTGAAAATTGCCATACCTTTACTTTTTGAATTTGAAACTTTGCAGAGTACAATGCTCACAGTAGGACAGGCTTTACAATACATTGATGCTACTCCCAAACCAGAGTGAATTTAATTACCAACTCCATCAGATGTAGGAGAAGCTATAAATGAAAATCAAACATTTAATTTAATAAAGTAAAAGGTTGAGATGGAAACGCGCGGCTTTGCTTCTTTTGCCGTCGTCACAAGGTCTCTAGCCTCATAGCTCCTAAAGTGAACTAAAGGTCCATCTTTGTATTTTATTCTCACCAAATGAATAAACAGCACTAAACAACAGAGAGAGAGAGAGAGAGAGAGAGAGAGAGAGAGAGAGAGAGATTTAACAGCTTCTGCTGAAAATGATGGGGATGGAGGGGGATATGATTAGCATAACAAAAGTCAAGCCTTTACATAAGCACACTAGGCTGCTGTGTGAATCTATTTCCAGATAAACAACAGGAAAATCTTACTGTTGCTACGATGTAGCTCTGCCTACACAAAATTAGGTTGCAAAAAGAAAAGAAAAAACTATTCCACCAGTGTATTAAAGAAATAGATACAGAATCAGAAAAGAAATGACATATGCATTATGTAGCTAGACTAGACTATTAGAGCAATCCCCATATCTTGATGGTTTTGCCACAAGTTCTCCAGAGCAGGAGCAATCAGAACCCAGAGATAGTTTCATTAATGGCTGTATAAGATTCATGAAATGTGTTGTTTTCCACTGTATAGTACGATTTCTTTCATGACAGATGAAAAGCTACTGTATCAAAACATTATTACCAGGAAAGAAAGCTCGGGATGCTGGTTTAAAAAATGCCCTTTGCACCGAAAATCAGCTTTAATAAACTTTTTGAGCAAAAAAAGTACAATAAATGTTTTGTGAATGCACAGCATTACAAAACATTACAGTAATAAATTTCTTGTAGTAATGAGTTTTAGTTGGTGATGTGTCAGTAAACTGCCAGTAGTGAGGCTGTGGCCATTTCTAGCTCACTTGTTTATTATTGTTTTTTATTAGGCTATTTGCCTAATACTAGAATGATACATTTTCTCAGCCTGGTCTACTTGTTTGGAAACATTTTTTATTTTATTTATATTAATGCTTTTTTGATTTATCTTGTTAGTTTCAATGGATAGCATAGAATTGATATAGAGGACACCAATGGTATAGTGACTTTAAAATTGAACTCATAAATTTGTTCTTTCCACACAGCAAGGTGTTGACAGTGTCAATATGCTTGCCACTCAAATGGTTATGATATATCCTTATGACAGGGAATTATTATTCACCATGTTCTAAGTTAGTGAATTTTCATACATAAATATCATCGAATTGTAGAAATTAAAGGAAACATCAGGGGGAGGGGGTAAAAAATCAAGGGGGGGGCTCTCATTTTTATCATGATCAATACAGCTTTAGAAGCACTACGATACTACACATCACATGGCCTTGTTTTATTACTGTGACATACTGTATTTCATCTTTATCACTACCATTATCTCAAAAAATGTGGGCTGGCGATTTCTTGTGCTTTTACCTCTATGACTCTCAGGTACAGCAGATTAACAGTTGACCTCAGTTATGAATCTTAAAAGTAATGGGCACAAACGTGCATCAGGTAAAAAATCTTCTTGAGTGGCTAGAATTTAGAAAAAAATTCAAATTTTTAACTTAGACTTTTTTTCTAAAGTTGGAATCTAATCCATTTCTTTGTGTAACATTTAGTATTTTGTAATAATGTTTATTACTGTGTACCATTACTAATGCATGTTTAGTTCATTACATACAGAGATAATTTTATATGACCCTTGTGTATTCACCCTCTGAATCTAATAATAATTTCCATTAGTTTATGAATGTTTTCAGTGTCTTACTCCTCAAGGTCCTATGTAGGGTCAAGAAAAATTATATACAGTATGGTCTGTGGGTTCAGATATATGAATGATTCTATATACCATTCTCATTGTTAATGCGATGGTTCATTACTATTTCAGTGAGATGAGTTTTTTTTCTTAAGCAAAAACCCACACCACCATTCAATCCCAGAGATGCACGGTGTGTCTCAAAATGCTGTATTAAAAGTTTATTGTCTAATGAGTCTCAATCTGTCATCCCACTAAAACACAGGACCCCAGGAAAGCACAGTCTCTGAGTTTCTAGGTTTTAAGGATAAGCACTGCCTCACGTCCATGTACTGTTACTCTGTTGTGTTGTTCACATTTAGCAGTCGGTTAAATGTGGACCAGAGCTCAGCTGAGAAGTGTCAACTGTTCTCCCCAAACACAATTACACATTCAAAGTACCATCTGTTTCCAAACAATTTCTTTGATCATTACTGTTGTTTTTGTGCATTTTCCTGGAAAAATGAGCACCACCTTGTAAGAACGGAATTCATTAAATCTTCCACAGGGAAGCAAAAAGAAAGTGAGAGTCACGTCAGATGAATCCCACAAAAGAACAGAAATCTGGAGTTTCTGGCAACTCTCAGGATAACAAAACATGACTACAAAATAGTTACTGATCAGTCATTTGCCAGCATTGTATGAACTAGGTTATTTGAAAAGGTGAACTGTAGGAGTATTGCAGAGAAAAATAAAACAAAAGCCTGCAGTTTTCAAATCTGCAAGTACAAAATAAGCTAACAGATCTGACTGGGCCTGAAGCACCTGGGGGGAATCCAGACCACATTGAAGTGTCAGGCAGAATTTCTCAGAAAGACTGGATACCGTATTCAGCTGCAGCTGATAACATGAAAGAGTGTGGCATTTGGTAAAATTCTTCTTCTGAGAAGCACCATGCATTCTCAGTATACATGGAGATTTAATGGCCCTTCTGGCTGGAAAATTGTTCTTCAAACCTTGTATCTGCAATTAATCTCAAATCCGATTCCATGTAGCGTGCTGAAGTGTTGCACACTGAAATAGCGTTGATATACTACAGCCTGATCGCACTGTGTGGAAGAAGATAAAAATTAGTCTCGAGTGGATTTTTTTTTTTTTAATTCCTCAGACTACATACAGAGTTAATTTTATATGACTCCTTATAGCAAACATTCACATTAAGAGTCTAGTAATGATTTTTATTGATTTTATTTTTTATTTTAAAATATGATCTGTTGATTCAGATATATAAAACAATCTATATTTGCCTCTTTTCGACAATAAGACTCTTCACCACTAATATTGTAACGTATAGAGCAACTGTGCAAATGTCTATTAATGCAATTATTGAAAAAAAAGACTGAACAAGTAATCATGTACAAAAGTGGCGGCTGAGGCTTTTTTAAACTAAGTGAGGCACATCTGTGTATTAATGACAGATCCATATACTGTACACACTGTATGATTAAAATTATGTCGCACTTGACACACATTTGTGGGCCTTCCTCAGACTTTCCTTTACTGGAATTAAGAAACTCAAACTTGTTCTATGAGCACAAAGTGAAGTCCAAATAGACATTTTGTGCATAGGTTGGTGAGCCTGAGTGACCTCAGCCCCATTTGGGATGCACTGAAAGACCAACTTCTAGTGATGTCAGTCATGTTTATTACTGTTTTAGTGGCATGGTTGATTTTTTTTTATTATTATTATTATTATTATTATTATTATTATTATTATGTGTGTTTATGCAAAATCCACCCGCCCACACTCCCATTCAATCCCAGAGATGCACAGCTCCCGGGCAGGAAGAAAATGAAGTAGTAAAAGCCTGTAGTCTAATGAGCCATAATCTTCAAACCCTTGCTCTTCAAACCCTTGAATCTGCAATTAATCTCAGATCCAATTCTAATCTAATTCCACATAGTGTGCTGAACTGTTGTGGACTGAAATTCATTGCTGGAATATTGTAGCCTGATCCTACTGTGTGGACAATGATAAAAATAAGGATTTTTTTGTATTCTTCAGAAATTAGAATCTACCGAAGCAGGTTCAGGTTGAACTCCCGGCTGTGCGAAGGTGGATGAACCAACTGAATATAAGGTCTCTGAGCTTTTTGCTGTGTTGATAGAATACAGTTCTCTTCAAAACGGTGTCAGTCTGCCACCTTTCAGTAGTCACTGCTATTGGATTGCTATTTAAAGCTTAACAAAGCTTCTATGGTTCTCTATAATAAAAATGCCACAGTCTACCATGGGATTCCTTTACCCCCTGTGTCTGCTGCTCCTGCTGCTAATGTAAAATATATAAATATTAGAAATACAAAATGCAACATGGAAATTACAGTTTAATACCACTTACAGAGAACTTGGACTATATGGCTTTGTTCAGGGGACAGGTGGTACAAAATGAGAAAAAAGACTGATGAGAATTCTCATGGGTGTCTGCAAATATCCAGCTTAATATCTGGCAGAAAGAACAGCAATGCTATGCTGTACCCACATGAGAATTCTCCAGTCAAGTACAGTTTTTTTTTTTCAGCTGAAATGCACCCAACTCAAATGACCTGTCAAGGCATAATGAGGTCCCTGTACCAATGTGACATTATAAATAATGAACTAATTCCCATCATCTGGGGGTGAAAAAAGCACTTAGACAAGAGCAAGCTGGATTTTGATGTCTCCACAGAGCTGTGTATTTGCAACATCCTGCTCACTTCCGCTACACCTAATACCCAAGAGATGCCTTCCCAGCCATCACCAGCATGAGGGAGACTCTCTGGTGTTGTAACCCACTTGTTAAAACTTTAAAGAAGCCAATTTATTTTATCCCACTGCTCCTCTGACCCAGATAAAGGAATTTAAATGGGGATTTAAAACGAAGGGGGGACATTAATTGGAACAGATGCCTCTCAATTATTAACGTCTCGCACAGAACACTCACATGAGTGCTGAATTTATTATACTGTACGTCTCTTATCCCTATTCACTGAAGTTCTGTTGAAGGTCTTAATCAAGTCCTGGCTTGATGATTAGAAAAGTACAAAACTGTAATAAAAATGCAAACATGGACATGAGTCAGATCTTCCAAATTAAAGACCACCACAACAGTCCTACAGCAGCACAACTGCTAAAAAGAGCAATAACTAATGAGAACATAATGCCTGTGGAAGCAGGAGAGTTGTCATTTTTTCACCAATGAAGGCGTTTCATTGGTGTTTGGAGAGTCCTTTCATGAGGAAATGTAAAAATGATTAAAACCAGTCTTTAGACATTTGTGTTTCTGTGTTAAGAACTTACTAGGACTAGTGCTAGGACTTCCTCGTTTGGCATCACAGTGCTATTAGAATATACTCTGGTTCCTTACCTTCAGTGGCACAGTATCAGCATCAGTCTACAATAAGTTAATGAGTTATATATATATATATATTTTTCACAGTATTAAAATTTCTCTTCAAATATTACATCATTATTATTACCATTTTGTCAGGCTATGATTTAAATTACCATATTTCACTATTTACATAAAACCATTGGTGGGGAATTGTGCTCTGAACCTTAGCAGTTTTCATCCTTGCTCACAGCCTCAATACTTAAGTCTTATATATACACAGTACATCCTTGACTGACACTGAGTTTTTATGCATAAGTTGTAAGGCATGATTTTTAAACAACTACGGTAAATTTTTACAATTAGATTACAAATTACTAATTAGCTTACTAATACAAAGCAAGGCTTTTTGTTTAAATATTTTGAATGACTTTCTTAAAAAAACTGTTACAATTTACTATGCAAAGGTGGATAATAATGAAGAAAACTGAAATACAAAAAAATTACCAAAACAATACCTATACCCCTACAAATATATATATATATATACACTAGTTGAGTAGTTTATATTTTTTTGTATTGTTTTACCACCATTATTTGATTTTATCATCACCAGTTTTTGTATATGAAATGTCAGGTTTAGGTTCATCGATTCCATTTACTTTTTTTGAGGGAAATGTGTGAGTTGCAAGCAGACTACATGAAACATGGAATCAGAGCATGTGCAAAAGTAAATGAACCACAGCTGCACTGGTAAACTCAATTAGGTAAAAGACTCAGGTGAAACCCATCAGTGATCAATTAATCAAGTAATCAATTACGCAGACCAATCAAATGAGACATCCTTGGGAAAAGTTTTGAGCCACACTGGTTAAAATGAAGAGGAAACCAACAAAACCACTGTTGTGTCAAGGCATAAAGAACAATTCAACAATGCCGAGAGGAAAGGAGACATCTGAGGACATCAGGAAGGAGGTGGTGACAGCCCATCAGTCTGGGAAAAGCTACAAGACCATCTCCAAAAGATTCCAGCTTCATCCATCCACTCTAAGACAAATCATTTACAAATGGAGGGCACTCAGCATCACCGCAACTCTGCTCAGAAGTGGAGGGCCATCAAAACTTACACCAAGAAGCACCAGAAAAATAATAATGCAGATAAAGGCCAACCCACGCATCACCTCCAGAGAGTTGCAGACCTCTGTCAGCATCTGGGATAAATGTACATGCGTCTACAATCAGGCGAAATATCAATAGACATGGCATTCATGGGAGA
>JAOVVF010000031.1:2251227-2264514 GCA_028565595.1 Duopalatinus emarginatus | reverse complement strand
TACATACACATAGCATCATCTTGTGTTGCTTTTGACATGATGTACAATAATAATACAATAATACATGTTAGCCATTTCCTATACAGGTTACAGAGCAGCTCCACAATACTCTACTGACAAAATACCAAAACAATCAACCTCTCTGCAGTCTAAATGACTGCAGTATAAAATACACTTAAGCTTAATGCAGGTGTGTATACAATCCATACCAAGACGGGCACCTTTAAAATAATACAGTAGTCATTTCCACATATGTGTTTAAACAACAATAATATTATAGTAGTAATGGTAAAATACTCTCTCAGCATGTGGCAAAACTAATGGCACTCCTTAAATAAGGGTAAATAAATGAATAACCATTAAACATTAGTGGTTAACATTTGGTTACTTTCTATCTAGTGGCCTTTGTGAAGGTGGATGAAATTCATATTCTGAATATTTTAAGATGAATTGAACAAGATGATAACCACAATCATGTGTCCAAATCAATACAGAAATAGCTTGTGGATTTCAAATTCAGTGTTGTTCAATTGCTGTCTTAATGCCTGGATTGAAACAAAGAGTTGAGTTTTATTGCATATTGGGTTTATTTGGTTAGATGTGTGCATGTGGAGTGTCAACTTCAATTCAGATCAAAGATTTTCTAAGAGCCATTGTGAATTCCATATATCTTACTTCTATATGGATCACAAAATCATTCTGGAGGGGTGTATGTATGTGTGTTCAGAGTCAATTTATTCTGACTTACCCTGGAATCTTCAGTATAATCCATGCCCAGAGTCATAACATAAGAGAGTATACACACAGAATGATTTGTAAAGTAAGGAGTGTCCATGGCAAGAGGTGATCGAGAGCTGTATCAGATACAGCATCCCTGTTCGGAAACAGACAACTGCTAATGTCAGTATTTAGTGCTCAGACAATTTTTCAGACAGCCTTGTTTATTGAAAGCTCATTAATCTGCATGCTGTTTACAGTAGCTCATATCCACATCTGAGGGAAATAAGCAAACTCACAAAGTCCCAAATTACTCTGCAGGTAAGGCCCTTCCCACCCATTACTGTCTGCTGCTACACACACAATAGGTGATGTTATTATCAAATTAAAATGTTTATCTCTAACACTTCTCTATCAGAAAAACAATGTTTCTATATTTTGTTTGTTTTGTGTTTCTATATGGCACTGTCTCATGTCAAAACCTTCTGGAGCAAGCCCTACGGCATTTCTAAATTGATTTTGTGGGGAGGGGGGTGACATGGGCAAAAGGCACTAGATGTGTTTACTCTCTGCTCACCGAATGGGCTGCCATGGCCTGCTGATTAGGTTTGCTCTTTGATGGAAGGCTGGAGAATTTCCTCATACTAAGGCAAACTTATTGCTGCATTAGGCTAGATATGGAAAGGGTATTAAAAGGAAATTTATTGTGAGCATCCGGTTTATAATTTTAAGTGAAGGAATTAAACCGGAATCATGTTTTATCCAGTATATCTTTGGATAGCGTAGCATGCTGATCGATTTTTAATGACATTTAAAACAATTAGCTTTAAAATCAGTGAAGGCAAAAAAAAAGGCAGAAAACATTTCTGCAATAAATTTACATGGGATTTTCCCACATTCCCATATAATCCCAACACATTTCTTTTTTTTTCGATAATTTTGTTCATTTGTTACATATGAGAAATTTAAGAACATCACAAAAGGGAAAATGTGGAGTGTTTTAATGTGCCAAAAGCAAATGATTTGATCATTGTCCCCACAAACTCAACTAAACATTACCAAAGTGTTGCAATATCTCGAAGCAGGAAACATGACAATCAGTCAAAGTGTCCAGGTTTAATGTGGTGCTGACAATCAAAGTAAGTAGTACTTAATTTAATTCTCTTTTACTTCCTACTTAAAATCAATCACAAGTAACACTGCATCGGTGTGTGTGTGTTAAGCAAGGATGGGGCGGGTTTGGGTGGACATCGGTGTGACGGCCACTTATCTGTGTGATCCACAAGTCTAATTATCCTGTGTCTTGACATACAGCTTAAGGCAAGGACTGGAAATGGGACGGCTGCTGCCATTTTTTTCACAACTATCCAAAATGAGTGTTCTGATATAGGAATGTCTTCCATAGTATTCAGTTTGAAGAATATGAATAATCCATGCAGACACTCAATCTTTTGATCTTGAAGTGTCAGAATATTCCTTGCACCCATTTCTTCTTCTTTAGGATTTAGGAGGCATTTGGCGTACAGCTGCATCTGGCCATCCAGCTTTTAACCTCGTTGAGATTCCATTCATTAAATCTTGACTGCTGAATGCATTTAAAACTATGGAAGAACATCTATCAAAGTTCTGATAAGACTCAGCATTCAAATGTAGACCGTGTCCACAGACAATGGAACCCTCAGACCCCATAAAGCATTTTCTGCAACAGTAGTTCCACGTTCCGGTTGATACTTAGCATGACCTGCCATGTACACAGAAAGACCATTAGAAAAGAGGCAGCAAAGCTGCAAATTATCCTCAAATGCTTCAAAAGGTCCCCATATTAAAGTAATTGTCTGGTATGAATATTTCATCCACTCGCCTGAAGTGGAAATGTAATATTGAAGAGCACTGGAATCCCATGTCATCATGTAGAAAGCAATGTAAAGCAGAATCTGGACTTATTCCAGAATCCAATTATCAGAAGCGAGGCATTTGGCTGCAGAGCACAAGAAGATTTTCTATTAATCAGAGACACAGTACAAATAAAAGGGAATTCTGTGTAGGTGTGCTGCATTGGCTTATGACCTGCCCTGTCAGTTCAGTGCCATTTGTGTTCAGCCTGAAACCTGAATCTAGTTTAAAGATCAATACGAATGATCAGTGAACAACATTATGATTGTTCAGTTATGTACATGTCTTTAGTGACCGATTTATCCTGGTCAGGGTGGCAGAGTCAAGCCACTTACCTCTTTTTACCTCTTTATCTGCTTTTGAGAGAAATCTGGAGAACCTGACTCACATGAAAACTTACATTAACATGCAAAACTCCCCACATATTGTAACCCCCTAGCTGAGGGGCACTGGAGCTGTGAGGTGACAACCACCTACTGAGTTGCAATACCACACCAGCCTGTGATTATTTGGTCACTTTTTCAAGCCCACAACCATGCAATAAAAGAGGAGCTGAGTGTATGATTTTTTTTCCATAATTTTTAAGACAACATTATTGCTCTAAGGTCTACAAAACATCTTGAGTCTACGCAACCAGCCAAATCAGGCAGACAGCACAAATCTGAACTTATCAGTGGAGGCCATGGATAAAAACGATGAAAAAGCCACTTCAGCACATATTTTTGCAAAGGTCAGAAATGGCTAACAGCGACAGTGACCAGTTTACTGCTGTTGTCGGCCTGATTGCCCCCCAGCCCCCCTTCACCACTCTTCCACTCCTGTACCTTCATACAATGCATCACACTGGATAAGCCAAAGCTGCAAGACCTTTTCCTGCTTCATGACTAAATAACATTTCTGCCGTGTCCGAACACACAATCCAAGAATGATTGTTTTACAATTATGTTATATGAAGTAAACCTTTTGTCAGATATACAGAATTGTCCCACATAAAAGGCACCTTACCAACAAACACCAATTCTCCCTTTCTCCTCTTTGCATCTAGTCATTTTAATAATAATAAACAGCTCCAATAAATACACCACAATCCAAAGGAGTTATAACAAACAAATTTCATTAGAACCGTCATCTTATTTGAAGCTTTGTGTGAAAAACAGATATGAGATAACAAGAAAGCCAATTTCCGTGTTAGATGACATGAATAAGTGGTGTCTCAGGGAAAACAAACAGTGCAGTAAATACCAGTAAATTCATTATAGACCTCAGGAAATTGTATTATTAAGATTATTACTGCTATACTGGACTACACTATTACAGAAGAGTGAGAGAGAGACAAAACAGGGCTTTTTCCTCTAATCTTTACCAGCAAAACTCGTTAACTTTAGCAGTGCAATTTAACTACCAAAACAATATTTCATTCATTCACTGGTTTAGTAAATGAGCTAGAGGGTCATATTAACATTAATACTAATATGCTGTAGATTAATATACCCTTATTATCACACAAAGTTCATGAATGCAATAAGATTTTCCCTCAAACACCAGGACAGTTTTAATTCAAACAAAGTTTGAATGCCAAAAATAATAATTTCAGTTATGAGGCATGGACCAAGATCCCATTATTACCCAGCATAGAGCTAGTTTACAAATGGTGGAAATGCTGGAGAATCATTTGGCAGGTGATGATAAGCATGTTCCATTGCAAGACACAAAGCTAAAAAATATGACATCTTATATTCTGACCTGACTACTAAGCAGGCTTACTGTCTGCAAGCTATTTTTCATAAAAATTGCTTTCTGCTTAATCCCAATTTATTGTTGTTTTTTCTAAGAATAAGCTAGTGGCAAAGAAGCCATTATATATATATATATGACACTCCCTGGCAAAAGCTAAAAAGTAGGACTTATGTAATCTCATAACAGCGGCCAACAATACCACAGGTAGAACGGTAAAGGAACAGCCAGTCTGAGTTTAACTCTTGACCAGTGAACATTGAAGCCAAACAGGAGATTATTTTTTAATGAAGAAAAGGCCATAGAGAGTTGACTGGGGAATATACCATAGCTTGAGCTTAAATCTAATACAAATATAAACTCACTGTGTACCTTTATTTATGTGACCTTTGTGGCCAGACAGCATAAAACAGCCAAGCTGTTAGTGATGGTCAAAACTACACTAAGAGGGGAGCTCAGAAACAAAGCCTGAGTCTATTTATGGCGAGTGAAGCTCATGCGACATTAAGAGCACAAGAGGGAATTTTGATTAGGACTGGTTGGAAATAGATACAACTTATTAGATAATCAGGCCAAGTGCAGTTGCATGTAGTTTGTTGCGGTGGAGTGTTAATATAAGCAGTTTGAAATAGAGTAATGGTTTAAACCCAGATCCCTAAACTGAAAAGGGTACTAAATTGCATCTTTATTTGCTCTTATCTTTTGTACCATGTATCTTTCACTTGGATATAGTGTACCTTTAAATATGATTTAAGGAATATAAGTGAATTGCAATTACCTTTTAGAGTAAAGCTTTAAAGGTACGTGTTGTTAAGTAAAAGATGCATACCAGTCGTACAAAACAGGGGTTAACGCAAAACAGCAGCTGGTTAAGTAGTACAATCTATGAGTATACGTTACCATGCTTGGGGAGTGGAAAGATTTTGACTTGATATTAAATAAGTACCGGTATACCTTGTTTATTAGAAGCATCACACTGCTCTGGGTTTTATTTTTATTCTAGTGATTCTGACCTTCCTAGACAGATCTACTCGCAATCCTTTCTAACAAGGAAACTCTCTGTTGCATAATGTTCTACATGAAAATTTCATGGGTTCCTCGGAACATACCTTTTACTAAATTTAACCCTCAAAGTGCATTCAATATGTATGAGAGATGTTCTGATGTAATGTTCTGATAAAATCTTGCAGCTTAAGTGCTTGAGAATAAAAATAATAGACCAAACATCACATATAAAAGCTTGTGTTTAATTAACATTTCAACTTTTTTCAACAAAAGGGGAAAAGGATTCTAATGTGAAAATACACCGAAGTACCAGAAAAAGTCTTGCTTTTACAGACTGTAAAAAAAAAACTGGTTATGGCTCCAGAATGAGGAGTGTTCCTCCTTTCTGTTGAGTTACACCCGTTCATATCCTGCATTCACTCTGATGGGTTTGGCCTCTTCCAACAGGACAATACACTACCACACACATCCAGAGATGTGTTTATTATCTGTATAATAATAATTATTCAGATAATAAACCACAAGCTTGTGGAGTCCATGTCCCGTGGGGGACCTACCAAGTATTGGACTGGTGAACCAATTTTTACATTTCAGTGTAGACATTATTGTAAGTAATACTTAACAGTGTTTACAGATGGAACCACACATTACAATAAGAGTATAGCTATAGCCATACTGTCTGATGCAATCCAGACTTCCCAACCCAGACATTTACATGATGATCATGCACACACTGCTGTAGCATGTTTACCTATTTTTGACTCAGCTTATATTCTGTGGATGACAGTCAATAGCATTTCACTGCAGGTTGTACCGTGTATGACTATGTACATGACAAATAAAACTTTGAATCTTGACGAACTCACCACAAACTGCTTTATACAAAACTTTTTGCAACTTCTACATATGTGATTCTGCAAACTTTCAAAGTTCAGTGAATTAGACTATATCTTATGTTCCTACTAAAAACTAGCAAGTGGAATTGCACAGGGGTGCCATCCCTTGTGTAAAAGTAAAATTGCCAAAATCCTATGCTAAGCACTTCACATGCATTGCATAAGGACAATATTCACACTCTCGACCAACCATGTAGGCGTTTTCATAATTATTTAGGTTTCATACCATATAAATTTGTTTTCCAGTACTTAATACTTTACTTTATATAAGCTTATAACTACATTATCCAAAAACAAAATGTCCTTATTTAATTATATTACCTGATCTAAGATCATGTCAGTAAAATGCCTCATCACATAGCCATAAATGCCTGAACCTCTGCTCCCAGGATTGCCTTTAATCCAACACCGCTGTTTCTCTTCTCTTTCCTGGCACCAAGGTGGTGGAATGAACCAGCCCCCGAGTGTCAGCAGAACCACTACCTGTATTTAAACACCAGCTAAAGACACATCTGTTTCAACAGCAATTTACTGAGCAGTAACTATTGTATTTATGATTATTTAGTTATGCGTATTATATTCACTCTATACAGGTTATGCATAGTTTAAGAGTACTTTGATGTTTTTGGGTTTGTGATAAGTTATACATTTGATACTGTATGACTCATTTCTGGCAGTAACCTGCTTCAAGCACTTGAATCCTGGTCTTCGGATATTTCAAGTAAACGAGTAGGCATATTTGTAAGTCGCTCTGGAGAAGAGTCTGCAAAATGCGGTAAATGTTAATGTTTCTAACATGCACACGGAGCTCATACTGTCCTCAAGGCTATATTACCCTTTAAAAATAGTCATAAATTAATGCACAAAAACTAATAACTGTCCTAATAACTGTGGAACTGTGCTTTCTCCCTTTCTTTTCCCTCTATACACCACAGACTTCCAGACCTCTGCCACCTTCAACATTTTCTGATGACTCTCTGGTGGTAGGGTGTATTAAGGATGAGCAGGAAGGAGAATACAGAGACCTCGTTAACAGCTTTGTTGAGTGATGTGAGAAGAACCGGCTGCTCCTCAATGTGGTCAAAACAAAGGAGATGGTGGTGGACTATAAGAGGAAGACGCCCACGCTCAGGCCTATTATCATTGGGGGTGAGAAGGTTGAGCTGGTTGATTCCTATAAACACCTGGGTGTCCTACTGGACAACAAACTGGACTGGAAAGCCAATACCGAGGCTGTGTACAGGAATATGGAGAGAACTTTTACCAGGCTGTTGTTGCTGGTGCCATCTTTTTTTGCGGCTGTCGGCTGGGGAAACTGCATCAGGAGGGGAGACACAAAAAAAAGCTAAACAGATTGATCAGGAAGGCTGGCTCTGTCCTGTTCTGCTGACTGGACAGTTTTAAGGTAACAGTGGAAAGGAAGATACTCAACAATCTCACAACTATAATGGACAACACATCTCACCCTCTCCATGACCTGCTGGCCGGATAGCAAAGTACTTTCAGAGACAGACTAATTCAGCTCTGCTGCAACAAGGAACGGTACAGGAGGTCATTTATACCTACAGCCATCTCATTGTACAACTCTTCTCCACTGTGTCAGGACATTATTCTGCACCAACCATGTACTAGATATACTGAACTCTACTGTACTCTAGTCACCAACACTGTGCACTGTAACATGTATATTTATTAATACATTTGCACACTCCATTAATATTATATGGAAGCCTTCTGCACATTCTGTGAATGTTAAATGGTACCTACTGAACTTTATACATATTTTCTTTATTAGACAACTGTTCTTGCACTGTCACTTTTTTTTTTTATTAGTAACATCCATGTCACACTTATTTATTGTTTACATTGATATACTCTTATTCTTTCTCTATTGTAATATGTTGCTATGTCCTCTTTTTACTGTGTTGTGATAATTGAATTTCCCTCTGGGATTAATAAAGTGATCTATCTATCTATCTATCTATCTATCTATCTATCTAACACCAAATTATTTTACATTATGACTATAATTGCCATACTAAGCAAATTTTAAATGAAGATGCATGTTAATACTGTTATCAGCATTTATTGAAAGATTTTAGGATAAAGAGGATGGAAAAATACTGCTAGGTAAAATAGTTCCATTCCATCAGACAGCCCGCTGTTGAAATATCAGACTATAACAGTCGAGGAGCATCATTATTCATCCAACAATTATTAAACAGATAATAAACACAAATACATCCATTCATAAAATAGGATTTATGAACATGCTATAATTCATTTTGGCAGATGTTGCTGGTTTGTTTATGGCTGCGCTGTTTGGCTTGTAAACACTGGCGTTGTTGCTACGGTTACCTGTGTATGTGGCAGTGATATTTGAAAAGCTTCGATCCATGTGCCATTATTATGTAATAACGGCTCTCATGGAACATCTCCCGGCTAATTACATTGCAGGATCGGAACTAACTGTGGTATAATCATAAGTATTCACCTTTCTGAACTTTTCCACATTTACACACTGAATGGCGTCAACTGGGATTTGTACAATTTAATCAACACAATATGTTTCTTCAAAAGTGCTAAATATTTTCTTTTGTTTTACAAAGGTTAATTAAGCCAAAAAGCAGAAATGTTTTGTTAGCATTAGTATTCACCCACCTGGGTCAATCCTTGGAACAGCCATCTTTGGCTGCAGTTAGAGCTACTAGGATATGTCTCTATCAGCTTTGCAAATCTGGATCCTAATTCATCTTGGCAACATTGCTCAAGCTTAGCCAGATTGCATGGAGATCGCTGGTGAACAGTAACAATGAAGTTTTTTTTCACAGATTTTCCATCAGACTAAGGTCTGGGCTTACAGCACCAATGAGTTTTTTTTTAATATAAACTATAATTACCTTTGTATTATGCCCTTTTGTGCATAATAAACCACAAAAAAAAACATTTGTTCAGTTACTTAAATATAAATGTATTCTGTTAACAGTAAATACAATATATATTAGCTAGTAGTGCTGTTATAACTGATGGTGCCACTGTTTGATGAATGCGTTTCTCATTCTTGGTTTTTTATATAGGACAGCACATTTCCCCACTGTCTGTGAGGAAACTAAATTTGCTTGAGTTGCTCAAGTGCACACTTGGTCTGGATTTGCATCTTGATGACCTTGAGAAAATCTAGACTGAATTTACCCATCTTTTCCAGACTGCACAGTCGATCCAGTGTGTTCAGTGGTAAGCGTACAGCTCTTTGGTAGTGTAAACATACACAGAAGTAGTTTAGTAGTCTTTATACACCCAATTAACTCGGAGCCATAATTCCATCTGCTAAGCCCACCACCCCACTTCATACAACATGTATTTCTTTGTCCAATTAAGTCTTGGCATGCAATTTTAACCATAATGCCAACAACCTGACATGTTGTGGAGGTTTTTTTTCAGTTTGAAGCAAATTGTTTTTAATGTATATTTTATTGGTTGAGGCCAGAAGGATGATGAGATGAGGATTTACACTGCCACAAATCAGGATGTGACCTCTCATGATATCAAAGGGCAATACACAGGGTCAGAGACAATCAAAGGAATTAGTGAGGATGAGATAATATCCAAATATCCACACGATTAAAGCAGGCTTCTTCCAAAGAGGATTTACAGCTTAACTTTTAAGATTTACCAGACTTATGCTTCTCCCAGAAAGTAAGGTTTTTGAATACAGATTATACCGTATACAATTCACTATACAATTAATGCATATATAGTTTGCAATCGGTAATTCTCAGCTAGTATATAAGACAAGAAGCATAAGCATGAAAATTTGGGATAATGATGATTGTTGAATCACAAACTCCAATTGTGGATTGTTTCTGTAGTATCCTAACCAAGCACTGAATTCTTCTACCCATCATTTGGCATACAAGATCTAAGTCAGTGTGTACACTAGTCCATCTGAAAATGAGAAAGATAAATTTTCTCTCTAAATCAACCTTAAGAAAACAGTGTTTAGGGACTGGATGAATTATTGAAGAAGATTCAAGCTGCCAAAGACATAATAAAAAAAAAAAAAGAGTAAGGTGTTTAGATCACAGACTTACTTTTTTGGGTTAGCGGTGAAAAGCAGATGACCATGTTGTCCAGTGTAATGACTTTCAGGCTAAGCCAAACCAGAGAATAGTGTGCATATTATAGTATGCATTGCTCTCGTAGGAGTGTGAAATAACTTTCTGATGCAAAAAAAAAGGCACTGAACAGGAGTACGACTTCTGAAGCTCATAGAACTCATGCATTAAAGCATACAGGAGTTGATCAGAGAAAACTACGAGAACGGGTAGAAGGAACGAGAGATAGGGAGAGAGGGAAACAGGAGTCAAAGAACAGGGCCCAAGGCTCCATGTGCGAAAGACAGCAATGATCAGAGCCACGACGTCTCAAAGGGGACCTGCTTCCTTTTGAGGATGGTATGGTATGTTGCAAAGGCTTGTTTGTAGGGAGTTTCAAGTCTGACTCTGTTTGCATGTTCTCTGTGAGATTTGTTATGCACAGACAAATCCTGAGTGCCAAGCCACGAAGATACATGCTTGTTGGCTTGCCTTTTAGGGTCTTCATCTAGCCATGATTAACATCCAGTCCTACCATTCCTGTCCAGCTATTATGGATCACAGAACAGCCATGACTACAGCGAAATGTTTTCTTTCCAGCTCAGTGTATTGTAATTACGACAACTCACTGCTCCCCTTAACCCCTGTAGTGAGGCTTGACTGATGTGCTCAGTGTAGCGCTGCATTACAGTTCACCGGGAGCATGTTTACCCAATACGTAGGAAATAACTCAAGTTCTCTGCATCGCCAACCCACAAATAAAACACAAGGAAACGGAATAAAGCAGAATCAAGTAAATAAAGCAGAATCAAGTGTAAAGTGTCAAATGTGCACTGATCTTTGTGGGACAGAGTGAGGGCATTTGAGTAGATTTTCAGCATTAGCATCACCTATTGTTACTTTTGTTCAAGTATGAGCAGGGAAAAGCGGTAACAAGGAAGGTCAATCCACTATATCTCGGGATAATTTTGCAGGATGTTACTGAAGCCAATACAGCATTACAATATAATAACGACCTTATTTATAAATAAGCAATATAATACAGTAAAGTGGTACAGACAAACTGGTACAGACTGTACAAAAAAACATGGTACAGCTTGTTGGTGGCTCTATAATTGTATGGGGTTTGTTTAACTTACATTCCATGGGACCTCTCGTACGTCTACAAACATCTCAGGTCAACACTGTCTGGTGCCTCCTCCTTTATATTGAGTGACACCCGTTTACGTCCTGTATTCATTCTGATGGGTTTGGCTGATGTGTCACCACATGTCCAGAGGCAGCAAATGGTTATGGTTAGAGGAACACGCTAAGTTTGGGATTTTGCCACTCCCACCCAAGTCACCAGATTTTAGCATTATCAAACACATCTGGGATGCCATGCAACACGCTGAGGACCATAGAAATTGTGGACCATTCTGCAGGAAGTACGGTGTTTATTGCCAACTACTAAGTATTAGACTGGTGTACCTAGCTTCTAAAAACAGATTTGAATTCAGCATAAAAAGTACTTGGTGTACCTACTTTAATTTGTGGGACAAAAGAATCTGTTTAATGGTGGGATAGATTTATTAAAGGATCAGACAACATGAAGCAGTTTTGACCCAGCACAATTACAGGCCATTGTATTTACAATGGAAAGAGAAGCATTTAATCATCCGTTCTCTTACAAACCTGTTGAGTTTTTTTTTTTTACAGTACTCTATCCTGGTAGAACATAAGAAAGAATTTTAAGACATGGCTTCACAATTTGGCAGGGATCCTCCTGACGGATGTTCCCATCCCAAATTTGCTGCACATACTCCAGAGATTAGTTTGAAGTGAGGTGACACTCAAAAGGCCTGAGGTGATCTGGCTACAGAATTTTTTTGTAAGAAACATGAGAAAGAACAAACCCAGGAGAAACAGCTAGCGAGCTGTCATACCATTGTTGGAACGGACCTTTCAATCCATGAGCATGCTAGTTCTTTTAATCAGCTGAGGAAGCCGGGAGATCAGACAGTGACACTTGTAAGACTTGTTTAATTATTCCTATGCTCTTTCATTTTTATGCCCTTGACTCCAAGATCATTATATATTGCAGTCCTCACACAGGGATATATTAGTATGCACTATGCCAAACGCTAAAAACCGCCATGTCTGACTCACTTCACTCTATAGTCATTCAGATAAGCATATAATGCAATAGACAGCTTATGGAAACAGCATAACTCTAAATGCCACATTAAGTGACAGAGTCAGTGCAATGCTTTGTCTTTCAAATGCCATAATGTGTGAGAAGTGCGTTTTTACCAAATGTCAGCATAAACATCCCAATACAATCCATGTAAGATGAAAGTGTATGCAAATCCTGGTATATCACCTAAACAAAATACAGTAGCCTAGCAATATTGTTTGCTGACCTCATGCTCCCAATTTATATGCACCTGAGTCTGTACTTTAGATCACCCTGTTTAATATTCTGTAAAGTATTGACATTGATTTCTTCATGTACCACACAAAAGAAATTCAAAACTCAACAAAACATTCCCCCTATATTCTATATTATATGATCATGATAAAAGATAGATGGTGGAAGAACAAGTTTGAGAATTTAAGCTTTAATAGGTCAGTTTCCTGTAAGAACATGTCATTTCAAAATAACAAGGAATTAAATATGTCTGAGAAGCTAGGAAGTTTTTAAAAAGTACGGGAAAAAAAGTCTAAAGTGTGTTTTAAAAGTAATTTAATACTATACAAACTAGTAAACAGAGTTGCCAAATAGTTAAATAACTTAATATATAAAGCATTTTCATGGCAATATTCATTTATAGTAATGCCATTCTATAATTAAGGGTAGGACTGCAACAGTAATGCAATATTTTAATAGCATAATTAACACTGTAAAAAACGCACGTAATTACAATTTATATTGCAGCTTTAACATTGCAGCCAAATATACCTTTCTT
>JAOVVF010000031.1:2197911-2226561 GCA_028565595.1 Duopalatinus emarginatus | reverse complement strand
GGGAATCAGCTGCTGTATGTGACAAAGATGGTGGCCAGAGTTCGCACAGAGAGAAGGGAGAGCCAGATCTTTTGGGGACCTTTGTGTGCTTATCTTCTTGTACACTTGTTTGTTGTTTGTTTAATTATTCACTAATCACAAAGGCTTTGTTAGACTGGAAGAGATCAATAGGTAAGGTTGAGTACCTTTTCCATTTTTCTTTTCTTTGGCTCTGTCTTGGTGGGCCTCTGTGGGGCCTCTGACTGTTTGGCACTATTTGACCATTAAGGCTTTTGTCTACTTGTTCTTATTATAGAGATTTTTCTGACCTCTATACCTGTTGTGGCCTGATCACATAGTATTTATGTTGAGATTCTCAGCTAAGTGATTTCTTTATCTACTTCCCCAAAACAAATAAATCTACAAAAAATTTGTTTTACACCAAAAGAATCACTTTAAAAGATGAATTTGGTATGAATATAGTTAGTTCATGTTTTGAAAATGTTAATAAAAGCAGACATGAAAATAAACACAATGTCAGATTCTATATCACTTATTGTTAACATCTGTACAATGACACAATATTAATGTGAACCTTTAGTGATTAACTTACACCAGTATCACATAGTCTTCGACAGGGCAAACATGCAGTAAAAGCATGAAATCAGCAAAGAACAGAAAGAAAGGTCATGCATTTTAGCTAATCAAAGACATAACATGACACAAGCTCATTATAAAAAAACATTTTTTAAACTTTAATGTAGCACTATTGCCACACTTTACAGCAATATTATGAACTTCGCCGCATTACAAGCTAAATTCTTTCAACTAATACTTAAAATGTAAATTATGTAACTTAACCCTCAATACCCTCAATGTGATACAACTGATATACACATATTTACACTGGGGGATGTTTGTGTATTTTTGCCTCTATGGTTTGACTATTTTTTTTAATTGGTCTACTGATGAGAGTGGGCACATATAGGATGAGCCCACACACATCCACAGGGCATGAGGGGTTACTAAATAATAAATAATAAACCTATTTAAACCTATTTTTAGTTGAACACCTATGAGAGATTTTGAAGTCTAATGTTAGATGGTTGCTTTCTACCACTATCATCAAAACATTAAAAATCTTTAGGAGAAATGACAGTTCTTATTTTAGTGCAATTCCAGGAAGTTCTATCCATGCCAAGGCAGACTGTAACCGTTCTGGTAGAGTTTGAGATTGTGCCAGCACAAATTCTTTAATTTGTACTCTTTCTGTGTTTTTTTTTCTCTAGTTGAAAGATACAGTACTTTCACAGTACTGATTTACTGGTCATTACTTTTACTTAAGTAAATTATTAATACAGTATCAGTACTCATGTCAATATGATTTGTCCTCTTTCCATCCTTGTCCTGTGCGACTTATGTCTATCACAGGAACCCCCTCACAGGAGAATGCTTTGAGATCCTTGCCAGATCATCTGTCTCAACCTTAGTAGGTGGCATCAGCATTTAGCACCAGTTGTATCTGGTCATGTCTGGTTTTTCTCTGTTGCTTCTTATATATATTCCTTCATGCATTATTGCACACAGAGGACGTTTTTTTTTTTTTTGACTTGGAAAAAATTAGCAATAAAAGAGATAACTGTAATAACGTGCAAGGTTAATAAAATACAATATGAGAAATAAAGATCGTGGCTGCACTAGAATGATATCTGAATGGTCGTAGTGAGCATTACATAACTGTTACATAACCATATACAACCTTATTTTTACCACAGTACTGTTCAATTTTTACAATTTGTCAGACAGTGATGATCTATTCATTTTATACAGCAGCAGTTCTGACAGTAGTGTTGGCTGTAATTCAAATCACAGGTTTATATTAATGCACTGGTTCAAAAACATTATTCATTCAACAGCAATATTGGTTCTGGAAGGTCAGAACTTTTTTAACGGTCATTAAGTTCAGCCATTGAAGTATTCAGAACAGGGAAGAGTGTATGTTCTGGTCTCCTTATAACGTGCTGTATTTGTTGTCCTAATAACTTCACAAGAGTAGAAAGACAGGTTATAAAGGAACTTGTCGTTTACAGCTGCTGTAACACAAGTGATAACAGCAACTCACCTTTATGTCAAATATTCCAAAAATCTTTTCATTAGTGTACAGAGACTTGCTGAGGCTCAGATGCAGGCGTTTGTTAAAACAGTTAACAAAATGCAAAAAAGCACAATTCAAACTCAAATCAGAGGCACGGCCACAAGGCCAGGCTAGGCACTATCAGATTATCAGAGGTTAAGCTATGAGCAAAAACAGAACAGAAGTCAAAAAACTGGGAATTCAAAACTCAAAGTTTTGAGACTTGAGTCCTTCCAGAAATTGTAATGAGTGAAGAATTTTTATAGTATAAGAGGAAAAAACACATTAGGATAAAAAAAAAAAAAAGAAGTCTACTTCAGAATAACTCCATTTTGTGCCATGTGGCATCACACTACACTGTCCTAAATTACTGAAGTGTTTATTCCAGTCTACAGTCTATCGTACTATTCCAGTAGTCTATAAACCTTATATACACTATAATTATTTCTACTGGGCAGGTAGAATACAATTACACACTATGTGGACAAAAAGTGTGTGGACAAACCATTTGTGGTTGTTGTTAAAGATCCCTTTCCAGATTTAGCCCCCCCCCCTTCCTTTTGCTGTTATAATAACCTCCATCTTTTTTATGGAAGGCATTGGTTGTGGGGTCGGTCATGGAGATTTGTCCATTCAGCTACAAGGTCATTATTAAGGTCAGGCCCTGATGCTGGGTGAGAAGACCTGAGGTTCAATCAACATCAATCAGCGTGTCTTGTACACAGGGGTATTGTCATGGTGGAACAGGTTTGGGCTGCTCAGTTCTAGTAAATGAAAATGTTAATGATGCAGCATGCAAAGACATTGTATTGACACTTGGGTGCTTCCAACAAACCTACAGGGCCTAATACGAGTGGTCAGGTGTCCACATACATTTGAGCATAACGTGTAACTCCCTTATACAAAGAATACTGCATTAATTAAATACATTTGATATGTATATCCTGGTCAGGGTCACGTTGGAACTGTAGTCTACCCCAGGAAAGCAGGGTGTGAGGAAATACACCCTGGATGGGACACTAGTCAGTCGAAGTTTGTTTATTCACTGATCAGTTCATTATTGAGCGGCAGGAACACTTTGCCATACAGTTAGACATGGCAACAGCGATAAATCCTCCAAGCATCCAAAACCCCAAGTCTTCATTATCAGTTCAGATTCTCAACAGGCTCCTTTCCCTGCAGAGTGCCACCACAGCGATTTCCTCTCTACGGCTCGCTCAAAGCTGCCTCTGGCCCCCTTTTAGTCTGCAAACTCGTTAATAGGATGAATAAGAGAGAAGAGTTGCAAGCCATGAAAGCAGGCTAGTTCAATTTGGGCCAAGGAGGCTGAACATGAACTGCTGAAGGGGAGAAGAATGGATACTCAGAGGGAAAGATGTCGCTCTGAGCTATAAAACCTAACCCAATAAATTACCAATGACGCAATAAACAATTTCGTGTAGACATTTTAAAAAAAAAAGACTAACAACAGTCTTTCCTACTACCAGGGAAGAAATGCCAGAAGCAAACAGGCTAAAAGGATCCAATTTAAACAGGTTCAAGCAATCAAGTGAAATGTCATATATTTTTCCTTATATGGCTCTTATAATGTTTACTTGCAAGGAAGAGAATTCAGAGCAATAGTTAACAAATAGCTGCTGGGAAAGCAGGATAAATATCTACGGACTGCACACTGCCTGGCCAGAAAGACAAAACACAGTCTACTATTTTGTGGGGCTGCTGTTAGCTTTGATTATGCCACCATTCACTGTGGCAACGTCACAACATTAATTTTAGTCCAGAGTTGCACTCATTGCTGGACAAATTCCTGTTGAGAGTCAGACTGCCCAGTAAAGTCTTCTCCAGCACATCCAAAAGACTTTTAATGGGGTTAAGGTCAGAACTCTGTGGCGTCCAATTCATGTTAGAGCATGATTCCTCATGCTCCCTGAAACACTCTTTCACCATTAGAGACTGATGAATCTTGGCATCCTTATCCTAGAATATGCCCATGCCATCGCATATATTTGGCATCCTCACATTCTGCCAGGGGTCAAAAAAATATGTTTCGAGATTACAAAAAACTCTAATCTTTGTGGCACCTCTGATTCTGTGAGGGAGAAAAACAAATTATGTGGCCTATTACTGGCCCATCAATCAGCAAGCAGGTATATTACTTGCCTGTCAAATGTTATCAGTTATTTCAGAAAGTTCCCGCTCTAGCATTCAGACCTCCTGGCCTAGGCAGTTCACGCTGATACGCATGAGGTGGAACTGAAGTTAAGGTATTTGTTTGGATTCTGAATGTGAAAATCGGCAGTTTTTGCTTCAGCTAAATCTGATAATACTTTTATCAGATGCTTTTGCACTGGCCAGCCTGGCAGGAATTATTGCTGTCTCACAGCTCCAGGGTCTCTGGTTGAGTCCTGAGCTCAGATTACTGTCAGGGCAGAATTTCTTATATACTCCTTGTGTTCATTTCTTGTGGGTTTCTTCCAGGTTTTCTGGTTTCCTGGTTTCCTCCTAAAAACACACTTAGGGCCCTGTGATGGACCAACAATCTTCTTGAGTTGAAAGTGAACCTCAGTGAACATTGTGCTTGTACACACAGAGGAACTGGACCACAGCATTTAACCCACCTGTGCAGTGAAACACACACTCGTGAATACACACACTAGGGAGCTGTGAACACACTTGCCTGGAGTAGGGAACAGCCCAGAAACCAGATGGATGGGTTAGGTGCCTTGCTCACAGGCAATTCAGTCATTTCTTGTGAGTTAAGGCAATCAAACTGATGACCTTCTGGTTGTATTCCCATCTTATGCTCAGTGGTCTCTAAACCAAGACCCTATAACAGGATAAAGCAATTACTGAAGATGCTGAAATTTTGAACTGGATCTGTTTATTGCTGAGGTATTAAAGGATTATCGATTAACTAAATGCAAATTGTACCAAGAAGCAAGTGTTGGAAAGCAAATATGCAATAAAACAACTTGACTTTGACTCACAGCAATAAAACAAACTATAATATATCAAGTATACAGTCAAATTGATCTATTATTTCGCGTTATAAAACATAAATCTAAAATTATATTTCTAAACATTCTACTAATTTCCTTTTGTAAATACTCTTTTAGTATTATTTTTTAAGTATTGCAAGATGTTAAATGATTTCTAACAGATTTAGTAATAAAACAACTAGAATTAATATAATTATTATAGTATTTGGTATTCTCATAATATCAGTTTGACTTCATCAAGGATATTTTCACTTGGTGTTATTTCATGCAGTGAGTCAATGCAAAGTTGTTACTTTAATTATTTGCTTTATGACATCGCACAGCTTTTTAATCTCTCATAATGAGCACATTTTAAAAAGCCAGCATTTTGAACTAAGAATGCCTTAATATGGCATACAAGTAAATAAACATCGATTGGTGCCGTTTTTTCCCCTATTAAAAAAATTTTCATGTATAGTTTGTATAATCAGACAGCACTGTTCGATGTGGGCGGTGGCATCTTAATGATTATGGCTCTGAGTTACTGATCACAAAGTAGTAGGAGGTTCAAGTCCCAGCACTGCCAAGCTGCCATTGGTGGGCCTTTAACCCACAGCAAGGCCGTTAACCCTGTGTTCTGACCCCAACTTTCTAAAAAGCTGGGATGTGCAAATAAAAGAATTTCTGATGTAATGCTCACCAAAGTACCAGAAATAATAATAATAATAATAATAATAATAATAATAACAATAATAACAATAAAAGGTACAGATTAGTGGTAGCTCCATATTGGTATGGGGTTTGTTTAGCTGGCATTCCATGGGACCCCTGGTACTTCTATAAACATCTTCTTTCTGATGAGTTACACCCGTTCACGTCCTGCATTCATTCTTTCGGGTTAGGCCTCTTCCAACAGGAGTTCCAATGTCCAAGAACGCACACCTGGAGACACCAAAGTATAGTTAAAGGGGGCTTTATAGTTTGGGCTTTTGCCATTCTCGCCTGTCACCAGATCACAACGTTATTAAACACATCTGAGATGACATGTGGACCATTCTACCAGAAGTATGGTTCATTGCTTACAAAATATTTCTGCAAGCTCATAGAGTCCATGCCCCGTATGGGACCTATCAAGTATTAGACTGGTATACCAGTTTTCCTAGTACTTCAGTGCACATGCAGCTTTTATGCCCAATGACCACTGAAACTGCAGTTATGATGGATGGCTCTTTTCTCATTTATTTAGATAGGGGTCTGATCCTGACATATAGTGGAGGTGTTACCAAGATAGCTGCCGAGATGGGAGAGATGTACCTGTAAGGACTTTATATGTTACACATACAGAATCAGTAGTCAAATCAAATTTGTAAAAAATCAGCTCAGAACTTTGAATCTGCTTCTTCCTGTCATGACAACAGCTGTAACCTGTCCCGACTTTCAACTGTGCACTTGCATTAGCACAACATAATCGGCTTGATACGCTTCCCGCTCTGGCTTATGGTTATAAACCAGACGACTGGCTTTTGGGGGTGGATAGGTAACACACAACTGCCATCTTTGTGCTTACTGACTTTATGCTTAGATTTCTATTCAGGACTCTTAAAGTGGTGACTTGTCCTCACTTCCAACGCCTCTGCAGGATGCTAATCAGCCACAACAAGCTTCCTTTACATTCTCTGAAAAAGAAATGAAGCAAAGTTTTAAAATCAAACAAATCCTGGCCTTATGAATGCACAAGGACATGAATAAACATGTGGCTTTGAGAAAAAGCCGATTCACAAACAAATAGAACCGATTTTTGTAAGTAACTGTTAGTCATGAACTGTGAAGTCATGGCTTGATTCAAATGGTGACTTTATTTAATTATTCAAACAGAGGTTGCTTCAATTATTCAAATGTTCACATTGTAAATTGTTCAGAAGTTTTTATTTATCCTTAATGAGATTATATGTATATATATATATATATATATATTACATTCAGTGTAAATCATAACCTTATTGTGAAAATCACTGTTGAGAGAAAAAAGTACAGGAAGATATTCTATTAAATTCTCAGCTTGATCATGATTTTAAAATCACTTCTTCAAAGTGCTGTTATGAAATGAACCCTGTACATCTCGGAAAATACATAATTTACAGATAATTTTTCTCAGCGTGATAATAAATCAGAGTAAATTGAGAACATCCTTTATGAGGATGCCAGTTTTCAGAGTTCCACATACAAAATAAGACCTTCAAGTGATATATCACAACAATGCACGTAATAAATAAGGCGCAAAATAAATACCTAATCTAGTTGACTTAAAGTGTCAGTTCTGAGGATGTGTTTCATACATACAGTCTTATGAATGATTTTTCCATCGATGTTCATCAAGTGCCGTTTATTCTGCTCATCTCGCTCGTACTCGCTAATTAATTACCCGTGATTTTGCCATCGCGGCATTCACCGTGAAATGCCGGTTAATAGCTGAATGGAAAATGGTTAAGTAACACGTATGATGAAAGCCGCTCGTCTTTTCTAACATGCATTTGAGTTCTGCCATAATAGTATCACTAAAAGCAACCGTTCAAAGGAAATGCAGTCTCCATTCTTGCAAGGTCATTCTTAAATCACGTAAGAAGCATGTTCCAGTTTTTACAGAAGGATATTGAGATCACAGCAAGGTGATGGTGAGAGAATGCTAAAGCTCTTCCTCTCTCTCAGAGCTGTACAAGTTGGGCTGTGAGAGAGAGAGAGAGAGAGAGAGAGAGAGAGAGAGAGAGAGAAGGAGAGAGAGAGAACGCTTCCGCTCCCAGCAGATTGCTCTAAGTGGAGCAGCGGACCTACGGGAGCAGACCTGCTGGATAGATAGAAGTGAATTTCTTCAGGGTTTCCTTCCCCTCTGAATGCCCTTCGATGCTCATTGGTCCGAAGTGTGACGCTGTCCCACCATATATATATATATATATATATATATATATATATATATAAAACCAAGCTCCATGTGCAGGGTGATATTTTTACATTTATCCAAGTCACCATAAAACGTCAATCCCCACCAACCCCCCCCCCCCCCAACCCAACAAAAGTAGCTCTTATACACCATTTATGAAGTGAAGTTTTAGTGTGCTTCATCACTTTATGAGGATCTCTGGATTGGGAGTTAAGTGTGTTTTCACATGTAGGGCAAGAACAGTTGTGTCTGAGAGTCACATGAGTCTGGCGTAAAACTAACTCACCTGGTGTCTATTTCTAGACGAGGCAGTGGTGATCACTAGAAGTTGCCACTGTGTCCTATTAAAATACTGGAAGAGCGATTTCGAAGACGCTGTACAAAAAGGCTCGGTTTTGCGTTTCCACTTGATGTACTTATGTAAAAAAAAGTAGCAAAGTAGCATGCAATTAGTAAAGGTTAATGAGTGTTAGGATATTTCCCAGCTAGCAGCAAGAGCTTAAAATCCTTTAGAGGATATAAGTTGGTAACATGTGCATGGACCACATTCGTTGGTGCAAAATGATGCTGGTGGATGAATTACGAATGTGTGTGTCTCTAACACAAGACAATAAGCACAGCTGGATTTGATATAAGACACATGAGTGCTTGTGTTTCAGTTCTACCTAGTCTGGTAGGTCCTCATATCAGTGTTTTTTTTTCTTTTCTTTGCGGAGGTAAGTGGAGATGCTAAGCTTAAATACATACACAGACATTATCACTGGTACCACTACACAGATAAAAAAAAAAGTTACATTTTTTAAGGGAAATGAAAAAGAAATGTAGAATGATCTCCCATGTCTTTCAGCAGTGAGTAGTGGGTTAGTAAACTGGCATCAGACCCATTACCCTGCCGTACTGGCCTTGTGTAATGAACTCTACCTGGGCAGGTCAAACAGGGTCAACAGAGAATTGATGGCATTTTTCAGATAGCTGCAGAAGCTAGATTGGGGCTCTGCCCAAACTGTACAGAGGTCAAACAGCTGCTGAAGCAGAGGGATTGATGATTAGTGCAGAAGTCTAATTCAAAGTGTGTTTGTAGGTGTGTGTTTTCAAGCATCCTGCTGGCCGAGTGCCTGCAGTTCGGTCGTATAGAGCGAGTGCTGGAGGAAGACGTTCTTGCGGCTGTACATGTGCAGAGAGAGCGGCCCGCGTGGCGGCTGGCCCAGGCGCCCGCTGAATGACGAGTGTGGCCTTGGCATGGTGTGTCTCTCGCTGTCTGATGAGAGGCTGCAGGAGCTGCCGGTCACCACGGCGCGAGGAATGTGAGAGGGAGCCGGATGCTCTAGCTTCCGCGGTGTAGTTGCCTCAGATGATGACGACGAGTATGTTTGTTCGGATCTCCTCTGGACTGCTGCAGGATCTCGAGTACCTATTCCTACACTAAGGCGCTCTTCTCCCCAGCTGGACAGTCGGGCTGACCTTCGCTCCCTTGGAAGACTGCTGCTGCTGCTGCTATTACCTATGGCTCGACTTGAATGGACAGTCTGTTGATAGAGAGGGGAAAAAAGCGACAAGGACATTAGAAAATTAATTTCCTGTTTTATTAGCTTCCAAAAAGCAAACGGATCAAATACAGTGGCAGAACATTTGGCTTGTAGATGCTAATTTAAGGGCAAAGACGCTGACAGAACATGAAGCTTTCTAACTAATGTGCAAACAGGTGTTAATTGAAAGTGTTTTTGCTCGTCATTTGATTTAACTTAACCCACCGAAACAGCAAAATGAAACGAGAAGTAAGACCTTTGAGCAAGAGCAAGTTAGACCACTTAATTCACTGAAATCTTGATCAAGCTAGCTCAGGCTACCAGAACCTCTTTAACTGTCCTCTGACTAACTGGAGCCTCTTTGTGGAGGCGCTAGCTAGTGTGCTCTCTAGGGAGGTAACATGATAAAAAGAAAAGAGTCACTACAGTGACGAAGCCACCTGTTCATTTTTTTTCACAAAGCACAGCCTCTCTTACACACAACCCATTACTTATGATGCTAATAAGCATAGCATTTATAAACGAAGCCATTAGCTAAAGGCTCCAATGTTTGGACTAAATACTGTTCACAACCCAGCATGTAATCCCGACTGAATTTACAGCTAAAACACAATGAAATAAACTGCAATGAGTGTAAATCTGACTGTTCCCCTGGCTTGAGGGAGAAGGTTGATTAAATGTGATGTTGCTTAACTAATGTGAAAATCAAAAAGGTTGTAAAGTGGAACTAAAGCAGACAAGGGTAAAAAAGGCTCAAAAGGAAGTACATTTCTACAGTGTGGAAGACACTGTACGGCATTCATGCACACCAAGAAAAGAAGACGCGGGAGTGTGCGCAGGCTAGGACACACGTTTTGTAAAATATAAAACGAAAGGCAGAGGTGTGGAGGTAGACGGAGGTTCGGTTTACTCCTTCTCAAGTACATGCCTCCACAAGCATTCAGTCTCACAAAAGCAGGGATCATAAAAGCATCTGTGATGGTGACAGAACAGTTTGGTGTTTTGGAAGTGGGCCAGAAACCCACTTCATGCACACACACACACACACACACGCACACGCGCACGCGCACACGCACACGCACACTCCTCACTACACCCGAGTCATGATGTTGAAAACATGACACTGGAGTAAATCACTGTGATTTAACAACCTAATCCATTTGTGTCTTTATTAGTCGGTGATAAAAACCAGTCTGGTCATAATTGTACTCTTCTGCTAAAAGTCCCTTAGGCTGATTACATGCACAGGGCAGGGAGAAGTACTGTAGTTGTTCACCACACTATAAAGTACGTATACACGTGCTTATAAAATGCGGCAATTGAGACACGAACCTTAAAACAGTAAACAGAAAACAATAAACTTCATCCTGATGAATGAGTGATTATTAACAGGTGTGCTTAATATACTCTCAACTAAACTCTCAACTCAATATACTAATATAACTGGAGTATAGATATCACACCTTTGTATTATTCCACTAAATGCTATTCACATTTACACACTTGGCAGATGCCCTTATCTGACTGACATACTGAGCAGTTAGGGGTTAAGGGCCTTGCTCAAGGGCCCAGAAATGGCAGCTTGCTAGTGGGATTTGAACACATGGTCATGTCCACTATCACTATATGATAATAAAAATAATAATAAAAAGAAGACTTTATTTGTCACAAACAAAACACAGTGAAATTCAGCCACAGTAGAGGTCCTTGCTCAGAGTGCCCAGAAGTAGGAGCTAGGTGATAAGCAGTAACAAAGAGGTTATCCACTGATTTCAAATCAACAGACGCATCAAAAGACCTCCCGTTGTCAGGTTAACACATCACTTCGAACACAGATTGTGCCATTTTAATCAGGTAGTGCTTTACATGATAAATGCTCCTTCATCAGTGTTTTCACTGAGACAAGTAGGAAATAAAGCCATTAGCTCTAGTTTGGAGCACAGTAGCCACCTATCTTTTATCACTGTCTCCCAAATGTCAGAGGCAGAGTAGACGTGTGCTCAGGCAGCACAGAGGGAAGAGACACAGTCCGCCTGCGGCTGCTGCAGGGCTAGTCGTCTAATGCTGTGAAACGGCCGCATCTTCAGATGATAAAAGAGCTGACAGAGAGAAGGAGAGAGTATGGAAAACTCCCACAGGCCACATTGTGCACTCAAAGACCTTACAATCACACGCTCAGGCCAAAGGCCGCTTTTCAACCTGCCACTGCACACAAGAACAAGCAGCCTGTGTCTGCCACAGGGACAATCACTTTGTGTTGGGTGGAAGTCACGATTTCAGTTCCTATTTATGCTTCTCTCGGCTTTAAACTAGTGTCAACAACTCTTTCTTTTATTTAACACACACACACACACGCATCTGCTCTTCTTAGGAGCTTCAACTGAGCAATTTATCACTATGCCTACACCTAAACCTTAATACTAGCCTTGGGGCAGCCAGGTACCTCATGACCAGAAGGTTGCAGGTTCGATCCCTCAACCCACAAGGCACGATTGAGCAAGGTACCTAACCCCTAACTGCTCCCCGGGCACCATGGATAGGGTTGCCCACTGCTCTGGGTACATGTGCTCACTGTCACTGTAGCCTTCTTGTTAGCTTGAACAAGAACTAAAACTGTCACTATGCCACAGTCACATTTTTTGCTTGATGGTCAACAGATGTCAACAGGTACTTACCAACAGCCAGAACCCATCTACTTTCATTCATATCATTTATATAGCTATGTTCAATAATTGATTTATCTTGGTCAGGATCACCATCACCTATGCAGAGATAAATGGGAGTGAGGAAGGAATACATCATCGACGGGACACTGATCCTTCACAGGCCATCACACACGTTAAAAACCACAACTAAGAAGAACTGAGCACAGCCTATCCACCGACCAGCCTAAAGAATAATTACTCTATTAGTTTTTCCTTACAAATCTTATAATGCATGAGCAATGCACACACTGAATGTCTGCATCAGGCCACGATTTTAAAGTACTTACTGAATTTATTTACTGTTCCATGCAGCAGGTATTTCAGCAGGCTTAGAGTCTGAATCTATTGCTTTCCATGACCCAATAATAAACTCTCTCTAAAAAGTCCATTAAATCCTTTCCTACAGCTATCTCACTGTAATATCTGTATTTCTTCATTCTGTGCGTGTATGTGTGTGGAGATAAACAGCCAGATTTCTTGATACCACCTTAGTAACAGCCTGTTTTTCTGCCCTTTGAAATTAGACGACTGCTTTGTGATATTTTAAATCACGACACCTGAAAGCAATATAAATATTCGTGTTTTATTCTGAAAGGACACAAAGTGATAGCTCAAATCAACCTAACCTTTTCACTGAGGCCCTGCATACGCAGTCACCATAACTAGTCAGAAGGAATTATATCTCATTGCGACGACAGGGTCACGGCAGGTCTCCACTAACGCAATTTTCACTCTTTCTAGAGCACCTAAATGTCTCCCACCAGGTATCCGAGCAGGTCATTTATCAGAAGCATGCTTTTTTTTCCCTGCTCACAGGAGTGGAATGTTCATAAACCTTCTGTTAAAGTCAGTGGTGCATCGGAAAATGAGCCACGTCCCGACACATTATGACACCGCGGTATAGCACAGGATGAGTACAAAGAGCTGTGAGGGTGCGGAGAACACTAAATGATAGAGAGATCAAAGAGGGGGTAAAAACTGAGAGGAACATAAAGTGTGAGAATAACAAAGGTATGACAACAGTGTATGTATGTGTGTGTCAGGGGTGTTACACCTGTCACAATATGTAGCAAACTGTAAGTGCTAGGGGGGGAATGGGATAAATAAAGGTTTAGCTTTTACAAAATAAAAAGCATTACACTTTGAACACCTAATGTTAGGAAAACACTTTCTAGTGTCCTATCAATGATATCTCTTGTCTTTCAGAACTGGCCTGCAGGCTACATCTCAGAGTAATATGTTCCTTACCTGGTCACTGACTAGACAGAATCCTGGGTATGGTACGGTACGGTACGACAATCTGTACCATCACCAAGCATGTCTGAATCCCAACGTCCAGCTCATTTGACTAGTCTGATCACTCCGTACCGTGCCTGGGGTCAGTCGGAATCTGTACGCATCTAGTGTGTAACCATGCCAAAGCATGGAAATCCAGTATATTTTGAAAAGTTGTAATATTATAAGAAGTATTACGCAGTATTTTAAGAGAGAGTTGTTTAAATAATCTGTCTGTGTACACATTTTGTGCAGAACTTCTGTAAGTTGATATTTTTAATATTTTTTATTACATTTCATTATAGTATGCAGTGTTATTACACAAAATGTATTACATTTCTACTTTGTATGATTTAATTGTTTATGTTTTAAGAACTAATCTGCATCACAAACCTATAAATAATTTTAATATTAATTAATAATTGTAAATACCTCAGTAAATAATGATGTTCGTGTCAATTATTTGAAATGTTTGATGCAAATAATTTGACTGCAAACGTTATATAATATTAAAAAAAGGATTTAAAATAATTTCAAATGAAATGAAAGTGAACTATTTTGCCTTACTGTGTGTTGCACACAGAAGGAATGTGACCTCTGCATTTAACCCATCCGTGCAGTGAAATGCACACACCAGTGAACACTAGGGGGCAGTGAACACACTTGCCCGGAGCGGGGGGCAGCCCCAAACCTCGGCACCCAGGGAGCAGTTGGGGGAGTTAGGTGCCTTGCTCAAGGGCACCCCAGTCGCGTCTTGCCCTGGGTGGGGATCGAACCCGCGACCTTCCAGTCACAAGACTGGTTCCCTAACCACTAGGCCACAGCTGCCCCTCCAGTAGTTATGCGACACAGATCACTTTTTTCTTATATTATTACAACTTTATTCTTGAAAAATAGCAGTGTTTCTTTTGTTTGTTTGTTTTATAGCAGTGGCCCTTATACACCGTCACAGCAGTCTTAAAAAGTTTTTACAACCATGTTCAGATAAGATATAATGCAACTGCATCTAGCGTGACTACAGCCTAATCCTATATTCTTTCCATGTTTTTTTTTTTTTTTTTTTTGTGCATAGGTTTACAAACAAACTTAAACCACACACACTTTTTCAACAGTATAGGACCAACTATAAAGTGTACTTCAGTTCTATTTTGTATCCGTAGAAAATATGGAAAAGTGCAAAGAGGGGAATATAAGGATAGTGACAAAAATAGATTTTAGCCAGGCATGTTGTTCATGGAGACCTGATGGCGCTTTGATTTGAAAATGCAGTGCAGAAGAGTGAACATCAAAGCTCTTCCTCCTAATACTGTCTCTATCAAATAGCCATCAGCCTTTGGGAAGATAAGGTGCTTTACAGTGCCTGTCTTGTTCATTCTGACAGGACAGGCAGCAGACAGACAATAGGGGATATGTATATCAAAAAGAAAAAGAGGAGAGATGCAGATAAAAGCAGTATAAATTGAGTTTCTATCACACATCCTGGCAGATGTCTTCTCAGGCTGATGAAGCCTGTTTTAAGGACTGTCAGCTCCACTATGGTGAGGGAAGTGTGTTCTAAGGATCATGTCGGAAAAAAACGAACCGCACGTCGATGCCACATATGGGACTTTGAGAGCAGAAATTATAAAGCAGTGGAAGAAACGCAGCTGGGTGTCACAGCATCCTCAACAAACAGTTGCTGTTTTTCTTATGCCAACAGGCAAAGCTAGTACAGGCAGCTCCTTCTCACTGCAACGTGCAGCAAAGCGAAATAAGCCTAACTGCTGGATAGCGTTCAGAGATGTACGTCCCATCAGGAGCCTGGTATACTGTATAATTTGCAGGCAGAGGTAGAACATGAAACACAGAGCCAAATGCTTGAGTGCCCTCAAGCTGTGCTGTTTGTGTAGCTCTGCTCGGCTCACTTGCATTTGCTTGGGTGCTGGTGTACGGAAAGCAGAGCAGTCACCGTCTCGTCACTGTTACTGCGACTGGCTGAAATCAGTGTCATGGCTGAGGCTATGGACATTTATTTTCAGGTGTAGAAACGACACAAGGACACAAGGCTTTCCACTCTGTGTATCTTTTTCTGTGACCCACTGTGCAGTTTCAGATGCCCTCCCAGACTAATGTCAACAACTGAAGAAGCACTCGTTTACTGAGTCAACACTGCGAAGGATTTTTGAGAGACAGTGTGACGCTAGCTTCTGCATTTCGACGAAACTTTCTGCAGAGCCAAGGTTTGCGGAAGAAATTTCTACGATTAATTTTTAATAAGGCAATTAGCATTTGAATTATTAAAGCTCTCACAAACACAAAACATTAACTGTTTGTAGCGATACAGTGGTGCAGCAGGTATCATACCACCTCATAGATCCAGGGTTCAAGCCTGAGCTCGGTTACTCATGCATCTGTGTGGGTTTCATCTGGGTTCTCCATGTTTCAATATCCAGTAGGTGGGAGTGAATGAGGGTGTTAATGTATGTGCGTAGTGTCCTGTAATGGGCTGGCGTTCCCCATAGGCTCCAGATCTACCATGACTCTGACCAGGATAACTGAAGATAAATGAATGCTTTGGCTTTATTATTTTTTTATTGTTGTTTTGTTAAAATTATTACAGCTTGAGAACAGGTTTAAAAATAACAGCTGTGTGTCTGTCCTTGGCTTTGCATCTGTGGATGGCCAGGTCAGTAGAGAGTAGAAAGCCCAGCCAGATCTCTCTCTCTCTATCTCTATCTCTCTTTTAGAGCACTGGAGGGCTTGCCTAGTTTATCGCAACTCATTTTTCACACCAGCACATCCTCTAGAGAGTCTCTCTTTCTTTAGCGCTTGCTGCCGGGCCAGTTCGGCTAGTATAATACCTGTAGTGTTAATGCTTTTCACAATTCATCGCAGACACTCACCCGATACCCGTTACACTGTCCAAGGATACAGCAAACGTCTTATTTTCAGTATGTTGGCTCATGCCTGAGCATTTCTTTAATGAAGTGAAACAATTGGTTTACTTCTACCTTTTGGTCAGACTAACATGAATTATTCAGACACAACAAGCTCCTGGAGGTATTCTCATTCTCCATTTGTTGGCCATAAAATAAAGTATGAGAAAATACAAAAAGAAGGATGAGGGGGATGGTGTATCCTTCACAGGGCCTTTGAGTGTAGTTGTTACATGCCATGTGGCTCCAAGCAATGGAGTGAATGAAGAAAAGTTGCTGTACTGATGGCTGGCACATGTCTACCTCAGCTCAGGGAATTTCAAGACAGGGTCTGCCTCTGATACACACGTCAATCGCTGTCCACACAAGCCCATATTAATTACAACTACTACAGATAGTGACAGCCCATACACAAGCGGGAAAAAAGTGAAGGCAAGAAAAAATGAAGGCGGCAAGTGATCGGTTGCTTATAATTCAGTAGTGGGCGATGGTATGGGACACTACAGCTGTCAGATGAAGCCAGTGTCACCATAACCATTAAAGTAAACTGTATATAATATATACAACCAAAGAAACAACATTTTTCAGACTGCTACTTAGTCTGAATTAAAACTCTACTGATTAATCCTGAAATACTAAATATACTAAAGTACCAGAAAAAAAATGGGTACACCAGTCTAATACTTGGTAAGTTCCCCAAAGAACATGGACTCCATGAGCCTGCAGCAATGAACACCATGCTTTGTGCAGAATTCTGTTTTATTCTGAGGTGTAGGATTTTTGTGTTGCAGAACATGTTGCATGGCATCACAGATGTGGTTGATAACGTCGAGATCTGGTGACTTATGTGGGAAGGGGAAAACATCGAACTCAGATGGGTGTACCTCTACCCACAATTTGTTCTCTCTATATGTGTGGTGTGGTGATGCATTGTACTAGACAGCACCTGTACTCGATTGGAAAAGCCAAAACCTATAAGAATGAATGCAGGGCATGAACAAGTGTACAGTAAATCGTCAGAAAGGAGGCACACATAGTGTTGACCTGTCAAAGACGATTGTAGAGGTCACATATAACGCCAGCTAAACCAACCCCATACCACTATGACCACCACCAGCCTATGTATTTTGCATTGGCTCATTTGTACCAGATTTTTTTCTGTCACTTTGATGATTAGCATGTCTAAAGAAGGCACACCAAATCCAATGATTTTCTAAATTGCCTGGCTTAAATTATTCAACTATTCTGAAGCACAAAAAAAAACAAAGTCTCAAAATATCCTTATATCAATTTAAAAATGTGCAACTTAAATCTTACTTAAATTAGTCCATTACTAACTAAATTAGGCAATTTCACTGAGCAGTAATAGATTAAAATACACAGTAACTTGAAGGAATAGAGAACAGTTCAAACTTATAGTGATTGTCGATATCAACAGTAAAAGAAAGAGAATAGATTATAAAGTTTTATTTCTTTCATGTTGACATTACTCAACAACACGGTGCAGTGTAAAGAAGTTATATGAATACACTTGACCATTGGATATGTGTAAGGGGGGATTCCCTGCCATGCCTGAAATCTGAATTTGTCTCAGATGCACATCTTATGAAATCTTCATAGGCGAACTTGAAAATCCACACATTTACTCATCAGTTTTGTGACAAAATATTCTTACTGTACATCTCATGGCTATTCAGAATTTGTAGACTTGATAGGATATTTGAATAAATATTCATGTTTTCTCCCAGTTATGCTGAGGTAAACTGTGCTAGATAAGATTTAGACGGTCAGGGGTCCTCTCAGAATTCAACAGATGAAAAATTCTAAAGTGCATGGCAAAAAGGAAAAGCAGAAGCCAATTTTCTGACTGAAAGCAAGAATGCATAGAAGGTTCAAGAAGAAAATCTTACATTCCACGCATTCAATGCTGCAACCTCGGTAAGTTAACAACCAGAGGAGGGAGGAGGATGCTCAGACTGCACCTGTCCTACTTTAGCTTGACTAATAAACTCAAAATGTCCTGAATCTGTCCGCAAGTGGGTGAAGAGGCCAGCAGTAAACAGGAGCAAGTCCCTTGGCTGGCACTGCCTGCGTGCCACTAAACAGTGATGGATACGCAACCTCATCCCTGGACACTGGGCCAGGCGTAGCAGCTGCACCGAGACATGCTAAAATCAACATATACCAAACATTTACTCGCACACACAGTTAACGGTCAAAGGTATTAATTTAACATTTACACTTTACTAACATTTACATTTACAGCATTTAGCAGACACTTTTATCCAGAGCAACTTACAAAGTTACTGGTATTACAGGTACAATGTAGTGTTAGGGGTCTTGCCCAAGGACCCTTATTAGTGTAGCACAGGCTGGTTGCCCAACACAGGTCTCTCATATGGGAACCAATGATGTTACCACTGTACCACACCAACCCTTTGGATAGTCTGCCTACAGCATATTTGTGACATTTTAACAACGTATTAGCAGTCGCGGCTAGAAGTTAGGGAACCGATCCCCTGTAAAAACAAGACATGTCTAAAGTGCCCTTGAGTGAAGTACTGAACCCCGCCAACTGCTCCTAGGGTGCCGTAATAGGGGAGGTTATATTTCTCTGTGTATCTCTCTGGGCACAGTAGGTCAATCACTTCATTTTCAGTTTAGCTGAGGTTCAACAATCAATTAATTCACTTATATGTGATGATTAAAAAACATAATTACATACATAAAACAATTCAGCTTGTTTGAAGCATTTAGCCAGTCTATTAGAATTAGGGTCAGGGTTCGTGTAATGATTAGGGTTGGGATAATGTTTAGAGTAAAGGTTAGGTTAAAGGTTGAGGTAAAGGTTGGGGTTAGGGTAAAGGTAAAGGTTAGAGTTACGGTTAGAATAACTGATTGTGTGAGGGTTAGAATGTTCAATAAAGATTAATGAAATGATTTACTAACTGCTTGTTGAATACATTTATATATATATATATATTGTTGAAGATTTGTACGACAGGTTTCTGTTGAAATATTACAAATACTCTAAGCCCTCTGTGGGCAGTCACTCCAAATAAAGTGATAGCATTTAATGTATTTATCTATGGATTTCCAGAGTAATGTTATTAATGTTTAATCACATTTCCTAATTTACTTGTGAAACCTAGTTGATTAAATTTTAGCACTCACATTTACTTTATCACTGAAAATCACACTGCTTCAAAGCAAATTAAATCAATGCTTGATGGACAGCTTACAAGTAACTCTTACAGTTCTTTAGTTGTCGATCTGAATGAGCGCTTAAAGGTTCTATGTCAAACCCTATAACAAAGTGTTTCAGGAAGGTATTCAAGCTAAACTTCTTCTATGACCTCTCAGCCAACAGTCTACACACACCTACCCAATCATTTTACGGTTAATATTAAATGTTACATTTATACTAATAAAGTAAATAATAATGGCATGATACAGGAGATCTGCTTTAATGGTTAAATTGTCCAAAGATGGCCCAAACTGTCAGTGTGCTGCAGAGGCCTTATAACTTAAGTGTCTATTAAAATCCAGCATTTTGAGTCCTTTTGAACACCCTGCAAAATGAAGTCAAATCTTATAATATATAAAAATATAACAAAGATATTACAGGGCTTTAATCCCGAAGACATTTTGCCATCCGTCTGTTTTATTTAATGCTGCATAATTAAAGTTTCTAAGGTGAGTAAAAATAATTAATAAACCACTAACAATGAAATTCATTAGCATATGATTCATTTCAGTTTCTTCTGGTCTTCTATATAGTATGATGCAGTACATGGATAATATATGGGATTACACCCCCACATGTTGCTGCCTTACATATATAATGGGTTATATTTTCGTTTAATATTACTGGAGTGAAGTTGTGGCTGACTGTGAGTCACTGGAACATGATGTTACAGAATGTAGCAAATGTGAACTGACCCTACCAGGGAAAAAAAGACATCTAAGAAAGCTGTGATCCCTGTCACACCCCTCTGTGCCTCTCTCTCTCGTTCTCTCACACACACACACACACACACACACACACACACACACACACACACACACACACACACTCCTCTACCCCCATCATACTCACTATGCAATCTGCAGTCTAAAGGATAATGGAGCTCTAATTAATTTCTAAATCCAGCCTATTCTCAAAGACGAACAACGCTCAAATCTCTCTTTTGATGAATATGCTGATTGCGGCAGTATTCAATTAAAAACGTCCACAAAAAAAAAAACAGAAAAAAAAAAAAACAGAAAAAAAAAAAAAACATCAACGCATTCTTGTCTGTAAATCATCACATAAGTACTGCATATCAGCTTTGCTCCAGATTCCTTTTTCCTCTTTATATCCTGAGACCTAACAAGTCCTTGATTTGTCTGACGCTATAAATACCTTAATGCAATCGAAGACTTAAGATCAATTACTGTACGCAGTTGTTGTTATGAAGGAAATAAACCAGTGTAAAAAAATACCTAACTGCAAGCCAATCACAATTCACAGTCATCTATGGTGACTTGGTGGGTTGTCTATCCTTAGAACAGAGCCACATTGTTAGATGCCTTGGCAAGTCTGCAATTTTTGTGGAGATATCCAGGAAAATGGACAAGTTTCTGGTAAGACAAGGGCCTGGTCCATCATGTGAAAGTATTGTTGAAGAAGAGCCTTTGCATTTTTTTTTTTTAAGGGGGGTGGCACTTAGCTTCCCAAAGGGGGCCCTATGTTAAACACGTTTGAGAACTGCAGCCTTAATGGATCCAATCTAAATCGACTGTGCAGGGTTCCAGGTACAGCTGAGGCTGTGAGTATAAAGAATCGCTGACACAAGGGCCCTTTTCAGTGCACTGGATAAAATGGACTTTACTCCAGCCAACCTGAACAGAGTAAGACAACTACATTTATCTCAATCAAAATAAAGACCATTGTCTACGGATGGCAAGCTTTCAACTCTCCAATAGTGTTCTGCACCTTTTCTTGTTCTTTTTTCAAATCCACTACCACACATACTGGTCAAAATATAGAATGGTGCAGACTTGGTAAGTGCATTTTGTGACGACTCATAAATGACACTATTCAAATAGAATAGTGAGGGAGCGTGTTTAAAAAAAAAAACTGCCAGTTGGGAGCCGCACGTTTTCAGTTATCTTCACAATATTACATTTTAAACAAAAAAAAAGCATAGAAAAAAATAGTGGCAAAATAAAGCGATTTGTTTCACAGTCCTTTATCACCGGGGTAAGCAGCAGTGTAAGCATTTCACAGCTCAGTGTACAATAGTTACGTAAAAATGGAATCGGGGCAGGTTGTTGAGGGTGACCGCCAAACTGGTGCAGAGTGTGTGAGATAAAGGACTGAGATCTCAGCATAGTGAGCTTGATCATAACTGTAGGGTTTAAACTGGTATCCAGCTTAGGCATTCACTCATATCTCAGGTTGTTTGCAGCACCACTGATTCACCGAGCTGTATTTGTGCTGGCAAAATAAGAGAGGAAAACTTCATTTGGGCTAAAAGAAAATGAAGTCAAAGTGTGAATTTTTCCTTTGCTCAGATCAACAGATATGAATGAATGCATAAAAAGCAATTGCTGAAACTATATCAAGAGCCATAAGACTTTGTACGCTGCCCCTGTGATGTGTCCCACTCTAGGTGCATTTTTGCCTTGTGCACAGTGCTTCCAGGATAAGATATGGTTCCTAAACAACCTTGACCCGGATAAAACGCTTACTGAACATGAATAAATTAATGAATAAATGTGGGGATTTGTGTGCTTCTTTGCATTTTGCACCTTTTTTCACAGCGAAATACAGACTACTATAATTCGTCCTTTACAAAATTGTTAAATAAATAAATGCATCTGTACCTCAGTAACCACCTTTGTTCTGGTTGTGTAAAGCACATCCTCACATCTCACAAGATTGAAAAGTCAGTTAAAATCACTGTCTACCTGCTGCATTTAAGACACATCAGACCAGTGTCTACACATGATTCAGAAATGTGCTTGGTGTTGGCCTTCAATGTAATTCAGTGACTGACTCCAAATCCCAAAACGCATGGCCCAGTGTAAGGACATAAAACTAGGCTGAAAGAAGAAAAGTCGATGGAGTGCAAAGACAAGAGATATAAGAGACTAAGAACATGCTTTACATAAGCCCACATGTGCTCTTCTTAAACAGTTTCTATTAGCTCTGCTTTTTCCTAGAAACCTCCAATGGACCTTTTTTCATTACACCAGTGTCCTGATATATTGTAATAAATTAAGTTTAAAAGGTACTAAAAGGAATAGGTTATATTGAATTTGTACTAATAACTTTATGTCAACAGTAAATAGTTACATTTGCTTGTCAGAGACGATCAGCTGCTAACTAGCTACCATAAGCAACCGTTGGGAATGTGTAGAGAAGTGATAAAATTGTCACTTCAGTTGTATATAGTGTACATATGTCTAAATACTATGAAGTATGTAGTATGGTTTTGATGGGACATTCAACAAACACATATGAGGGTGATGACTGGGTGTCCACTAATTTTAGACTATATACAGTATAGCGCACATACATTCACTTATCTGGAAGAGGACCCTCTGCATAGTCATGGTTCTATGCATTTTCTGAGTTTTTCAAACGTTTTGCTGGACGACAGATGTTTAATCTGTACATTAAAACTGAGAGGGTGTAGACCTCAGTGAGGACATGTTTTGTAGGTGGAATCAATGCACCAGTTAGCGGTGTCATGTGTCAACTGTCTACATAAGAATATTTATCATCTGTATGCCTTACACAATTGTTCTAATGGGTTTTCAGCAGAAGACAGGTTGTCTTACAACAACGAGCTAAACCTTAGCAATGAGGTTACATGACCCATGCTCATTGTTATGGTTCAGATCAATATGCTTTAGTTCTGTGTCATTGGAAGTCTCCCCTGTAAGACATCCTCAGCCATTATTTTGTAATGGCAATAATATTATGTGGTCCCGAAGCTTAGCCAGGAGTTTATATTATAGTGTAAAGTACATATCACTTATATGATATTATGTGTTATGTTCCATTCATTCATTAAAGGCTTGCATAAATACTAAATGATGTTATAACTAAAGAGTCTATGAGCAATTAGATTTGTTTACATGCTACTTCTACTTACACACTAATGTTAAAACACTATTAAACACTAATGTAAACACCATTGACCATTGAGATATCCAACTGAGAATGCCAGCTTCGTGGTTGCTGCTGTTCTAATTTATCGCTATTAACTGCTTCACTGATTTTGCCCTTGCTTGTGACAAACAGTGATGAAAACCTTGCCTGATATGAAATGAGCACTTGCAAAGATGAGAATTCTGGATGATTTTATCCATCAGATCTGTCTGTTTAATGGCTGGCAACCAAAAATATCTGCATTTACCTTCAAAGGGCATCTGTGTACTTTGCCCTTTAATTTGACTATTTGACTGACAGTGAACTACTAATTCCAAAGTCGTTTGTAAATAAAGAATAAATTAAGATTACTGTATTGATTTCTAGCTATGAGGAGTGTAAATCTTATAGCCAGTCAGGCAACCAATTATGTTATTACAGTTGTTGTCGATTAGTGATCAGAGTCTTTATATAGAAAGGGTTAATGAAATAAGTGTTGTCTGTTCAGTCTGCCTCTGTCAAAGCAGAGGAATGACTCAGTGAGTGGAGGTGTTATATCCTGATATACACAACTACCCGATTCAGTCGCTAGATAATGTTTTTCTCATATCTGTCACCTTTTCTGTCATTAAGGCACTTTATTTAGCTTTGGTAGTCAGTGATGTACTGTAAATTAATTAACTACATTTTTACTGCCCTTCGCTATTTAATAAAAAAAATAATAACTCAAAAATAAAACATAAAATCAAAATAATTTTATTGCGTTTGTTTTCACTCAAAGGGAGGCATACTTATTCTGATCACCGGGAAGTGATGTATGACTGCTCCCATCTATTCCTACTGTGCACAACAAGCAATCGTTTTCCATTTTCTTTTGTTTCCATTGATTTTCCCCCACCACAGCGCACATGCAACTTCAGTGATGTCACCATGATGTCCGCTTCAAATTTGTCTAGAATCCCATGTTAGAGCATTTACATACATTTACAGCAGTGGTTGCCAAGTCGCTCTTGCATGCACAGTGGTGGGAAATAAATCACAGCAAAGATTGTGTGCTTGCATTATGTGTGCCTTTAGGGTATTTGCTACCAGAAGTTCTGAAACACTACTACTTATACTTCTGCATTTGTAAACATGGAAGTGTGAAACAGGTCAACTTGATAGGAAGTAATACTAATGTTAAAAATAAACAGCTGTCTATTATGGATGTACAATATAGAAATATCCAACGTCGGACAATTTATACACTTTGGTTTTGTGCTCCTTTACCACAAATGACTGCATCAACGCAGCATGGTATAGAGCCAATCAGCTCGTGGCACTGCTGAGATGTTATTAAAGCCCAGGTTGCTCTGATAATGGTCTTCACCTAGTCTGTATTGCTGGGTCAGTGTTTCTCATCTTTACCTTGACAATACCATAATAGATTCTCTATGGGATTCAAGTCCAAATAGCTGGCTGGCCAATTGAGCACAGTAATATCATATTTAGCAAATAGTTTTGGCACAGCTTGTCAGCAAATGGAAGTCCTATGCAATCTCCAAGTAGACAGCTGCATTGACTTCAGCCTTGATAAAACTCAGTGGACCAACATCAGCACATGACATGGCACCCCAAACCATCACTGTGAAAACTGTGGACCACTGAGCAACAGTCCAGTTCTTTTTCTCCCTAGCCCAGGTAGGAAGCTTTTGACAATGTCTCTGGTTCAAGAGTGGCTTGATATGGGATGAGGAATGTGGCAGTTTTAGCCCCTTCCCTGGAGATGTATGTGCGTGGTGGCTCTTAATGCACTGACACCAGCCTCAGTCCACTCTTTGTGAAGAAATTGGCTTTTCTTGACAATCCACTTAAGGGTGCTGTCATCCCATTTACTTGTGCACCTTTTTTCCCACCACATTTTCCCTTTCCTGTCAACTTTTCTTTTATATGCATTGATACAGCCCTCTGCGAACAGCCAGCAGTGACCATCTGTGGCTTATCCTCCTTGTGGTGGGTGCCAATAATCGGCTTCTGGACAACTATCAAGTCAGCAGTCTTTCCCTTGATTGCAGTTGCATATGCTGAACTAGATGAAGATACACAGTATTTATATAGTATGAATAGTAATGTATGTGTAACTCGAAATGAAATACTTTAATAACTGATGATATTGGATTTCTGATTTCTCATATCAGTCAAAAGTAAAACAAATATTCTTAAAATATGTCACTTTGCATGTAATGAATACAAAATATGACAGTTTACCTTTTCCAATTAAATTATGAACAAACAAACTTTTTCCATGAAAATCGAATCTTTTGATATGCACTAGTAGAGAGACTAGACACAAAACAGACACTGAATAAGAAGCAGCTGTAGCCATCGTTTAAGATTAAAAATAAGAAAAACTTTAATAAAAAAGAATATTTAATAAAAAGAACTGAAGCAGATAGTTAAAGCAAGATGCCGACCATGCTATAGCACAAAGAGAGATATTACACAAGCCTGAAAGACTGTGTCTATACTTCAGCTGAGATATTGATCTTATAAAGCTTTGGATGATATCAAAGCACAGTACTGCTTTAATGTCTGCAAAAGGGCAGCATGCAGATGTGTACAAATCTGAAGTATTAAAGAAAAGTGGTTTATTACCGACAAATACAATGAATCTTTTTCCATCTATAATTAATTAGTGCACGCACCACATGATTACCAGCAGATCTGATTAAATGCTGCAAATAAGCTTAATTACTGAATGACCCTTTACTCCATTATGTAACATTATGCTGTACAAATTATAGAGGCCAATTGTTGATGTTAATCATTTACTTAATCTAATCAGGACAAAATAGGGGTACTCTTTTAGCTAGTTAGCAGGTAAAAGAGGCTTCAAGTGCAAGGAAAACGGGATTGTTATGCCCTGCACACAGAGGGCAACCTGGTTGATTGGGGTTCAAGTTGTTCAAAAACAAACTATATGAAACCAGTTATTTCTGTCAGCGTCTGCTGAAATATTTATATGGGTATTTTTCCCTGTTTTGGAATAAACCACAATGCCTTATCCCACAAAAAAAGTGCACATCCTCTCTGGCTGAGCGCTGACTGTTACAAGCTTGAACTAACGACTCCAATAATAGACAACGGCCTGGAGGCTGCTTAATAATACATCAATCTCTCTGTCTCTTCCCAAGATTTAATCCATCAGCCAGACACACTCTTCTTTTCCACCTGTAGCCATAGCTGATGAGGCAGATACTGAAACATCTGATATTCACCTGATTCTTGCTTTCTTGATCTTGATTTCTCGCAAAAAGTACAGATGAGACTTCTGGTTACTTGGAGTTATCCAGCCTGCACTTCCGACATTAGCAGTTATAATAAAGGTAGATCAATGAGCACAATCATTTTAAAAGCTCAGGATGGACAGTGTGATCATCTCCTAGCCTTTAGTAAAAGAGGAATCAGCAGATGAAGTCAAGACCTGAACCCACTGATGTACACAACTACAAAATGCATTTATTTTTATTAGTAGAGAAAATACTAGCACAATGTAAAAATACTTAGTACTGCAAATAAAACTGGACTCATAAAGCGAAATACACTACATTTGTGAGTTTTATTAACTAAAAAACTCAAATTCTTTTGCAAATACCGGCTTTTTCTTTACACTGAAAGCCCCAGAAACATTACTTTAACCCTCTAAAGGACTCATTATTTCTTAGCTGGTGGCATCTCAAAGCCTCACCATGGCAACCAAGTGAAATGACTAGATGAGATAAGTTTAGATCCTTCAGTCATGTTCATCCTCTTTGTTTAGATGACTGTCCAGTGAATTCATTGCTAATCCTGTTATAACTGTGCTTGTGTTCGTAACACTCCGGTTTCAGCCATTGGTTAATAAAGTTTAAAGTTAAGCCTGAGAACGGCGCAAGTTCACTCAAAACTCTCCAACGACTTTTCTTAATCCACACTTATACTGCAACAGTTTATTAAAAACTGACAAGGATAAACACGAGTAAACAATAATAATTTAACAAACTCACTGACAAACACACTACATCCAGCACTGGCCTTTATGGTCATGTAATGCCTCCGACCGAACACGCCACAGACAGTACCTTAGTCACGCCCATCTCCCAGCATGCCACACCAGATCAGCTGACTCCGGTTCGGAGGTCAGCTCATCAACCGAAACCAAGATCACCTGAGTTTTGAGACGTCAAAGACTATTAAAGATGAACTCTAGCATACTCTAGCATGAACTCTAGCATGTCTTTCCGTATTCTGACCTGTTTTGTTTATTCGACTACGTCTTAGCTTATCCCTCTCATTAACGTTTGCCTTGTTTTTAACCATACCTCTTGACCTCTTTTTTGCCTAGCCCTCTCTGGTACACCTGTAGGGTTTATGTCTTTGTCCTGAGTTGTTAGTTTGCTTGTGTTGTTTCTCGTTACGTGTTAGCCGTGTTTGCTAGCTTAGCCTGTTTGTATTTTGTCTTTGCTGTTGTCTTGTTTTCCTTAAAAACTCTGACATTTCAAGATCTGCACGCGTCTGTTCGTCCGAGCTTTATGACAGGTCACTTCCTCTAGGTACCAAAAACAATGTAACCAATTTTGTATAACGAATAATAATAAAACAAAAATTATTTTCTTTATAACAACTTAATTTTATAATAACTTTTCAACCTGAAGTAACAAAACGAGTGTGTATTAAACATAACGTAAAACTGAGACATGCTAAATAACTGATAAACTACTATAAAAACAAAAAACAATAACATACATAAAAAAAAACGTTAATATGAACTTATAACACTGTACAATCATTTGTACCAATGACTGTGTGAAATAATTTTAAATCATATGAGTTTCGATGTCCTGTCAAATGTAAAGATAATATTTAAAGTTGACATGTGCAGCTACCATAACCAGTCATGCTCAACCTGTCTAAATCGCTTATCAGAATTTTAACTTGTATGAGTGGGTTTGAAATGAAAGTAAAATGAAAGTGAACTATTTGCCTACTGTGTTTGTACACAGAGGAATGTGACCTCCGCATTTAACCCATCTGTGCAGTG
>JAOVVF010000031.1:2183698-2197811 GCA_028565595.1 Duopalatinus emarginatus | reverse complement strand
GGAGTTAGGTGCCTTGCTCAAGGGCACCTCAGTCGTGTCTTGCCCTGGGTGGGGATCGAACCCACGACCTTCTGGTCACAAGACCGGTTTTCCAACCACTAGGCCACGGCTGCCCCTGTCCTCTGTTAATAACTCATTAATCAGTAAATTCATTGATGTGTGAACTCTTATAAGAACATTTTAAAACAGGGCAACCAGAGCTTGTGGTTAAGGAATCAGCCTTGCTAAAGTGCCCTTGCCGCCAACTGCTCCCTGGGCGCTGGGAATAGGGTTGCCCAGCTCTCTCAGCTTTCACTGCACAGCATGGCTAATTTCTCTGTATGCAAGAAAACTGGTCAATGAGTGGTTCACTTTCATGAAAGAATGTTTGGGTAGTTTGAGCCGTTCGGTTCATTCCCATTGTTTGAAGTACCCAAATTTTTCCAGCAAAGATCCAAGTGCCCAGGCTTTCTGATGTCAATAACATATTTCCATTATATCTGCCCTTGAGCTTTCTAAGTGGGAGTAAGTCCAGAGATCATAAAGCACTCTCTGCAGTGCACTTTTGCACTGTACACACAATAGATCAACAGAGTCTGAATCTTGGCACTGCTCTACACACCTGCAAGGCTCTCTAACCTCTTTCTGAATTAATGAAACAGATGTCGATGTGTAGCTTTAGGTACATAAACCTAGATTACCTTACACGCCCTTAAAACTAACACCATATCAGGCTATATACCCAGACCACGCAGAAAACGGATTTACAGGACACCACAAGCCACCGAATACAATACACCACTATTGAACTCAATCTGCTGCAAATAGAGAATGTTAACAAATGACAGACTTTCACACCACCACCAAAAATCTAACACGGAGCCATGGCATGGAGAAAGGCAGAGCAGCAGGGCTTCAATTTTTTTACTCACATTAACACACCTACTCTGCACCCACAGAGCTAATGGGGGGTGACTGTTGTGATTTGCATCCCATCTACATTTTTCTACTTTCTACCAGGTTGCTTCACTCTGGGTGTTTTGTGAAGCATTTTTAAATTCCTCCACATTACTCACAAAGTGGGAATTTAAATAACTGCCTGAACGTGTTCACCACTATAAATCCGCTTCCAGTTCTCCCGTCTCACTGTTATCATTTACTGTCCCGTTGCTCAGAAAATGTGCATGTCTTGATTTGTGTGTTTGTATAATTAGCGCTAAATGTCTACATGCAACCTGGAGGCAAAAAAAAAAAAAAAACCATTTAAGGCCTCGGCACCACCTGGGAAGAAAACATGAACAAAAAGATGGCATAACAACGGAAAAAGGTGGTTGTGAATTTGGTAAGCATTGACAAAGAGACACCACATAATCAACATGCCCCTCAATTGAGATTAGTGATAAGATTACAAGCCAACAATCACTTTAATTTCATAAGGAGCACCGCAGCAATTAAGCAATTACTTTATTCGATTTCAAAAGCTCTGCCGTTTCCCTTAATTAGCCAGAGTGAAGATTGGAGGAGGAAAGCGACCTGTCTTTGATTAGAGTCAGACAAGACGGCTTCACACAGAGATACCCCCTACCTGCGTTCTGCCTCCATCACAGGCTCGTGCTGCTCACTGCGCCCACGAGGAAGGATCAGGGAGGGACAAGAGAACACAACAATAAACAGACAGATGAACATGATGCATGCAAAAACACAAATAAAACCTGAATATGAAATCAAGTGAAGGAAGAACAAAGGCACGGGCAGACGAGTGCGAATGACGTGTCGTTATGTGAATATAATGGCGCCTTAGAATTCAAGCATTGTGTCAGGGGGAGACGAAATACAGCGGTGTGTGTGGATTAACATTACAGGACTGTTAAGAAAAGAGAAAACACTCTCTATCAAGCTGTATTTATTAATTCATTAGTTTTTTTAACGGTGCTTATAGTAATCTGTGCTTGTTCATCGTCATAATGTGGCTTGTATAGAATTCTTTACACGTATTAAATGTGCTTTATATTCATGAACAGATCATTAGCAGTCAGACGACAACTGTAATATGCCTGTAATATGACTTGAAGATGAATGGTCCAGCATCACCAAAGAATCAATTATGCTTGGTTGAAGCTTCATCACCGAGACGATGTTAAACTGTTACCAAATTATGAAGAATTATAAATACTGTTTTAATTATTTACAAAGACAGGGCTACGTTAGGTGGGCAAAATTGCATTACATCATAACAGAGGCTCAGCAAATGCAATAACCATAAAAACACAAAAAGGGTTATTCGCAAATTCTGAACAGCATTAGATCTGCTGGGGGGAGTGAACCTGGAGATGCTTAAGGAAGCAGTAGGTGGGTGAGTGACTCACGCTGCAACATGTATTTAGAGGTACTGAGTGGAGAGGGAAGAAAACATGGGGGGGGGGGGTTGTGACTGCCTAGAAACAACTGTGAAAAATGGTTTTCTGTAGATTTTATTAAAACTGGAATATAATGAATTCTCTTTCAGTCTGATGAGATATCCACTCAAGTAAATGGGCATTTTTACTGACATTTGGAGTACACAGTGACATGACTATATTGAGACAGAGCATCAGTGGCCTTCAGAGATATCCTGACTGTAATACTATTATGTTATTATTTACAATTTTTTTTTCTTCAGTCTTGTTCTGATTATTTGTACACTATTAAATTTTTTGTTGTTTTGTTTTGAATATTTTCTTTTGCAAAATCCAAGACACAAAAAAAACAAACAAAAAAAAAAAAACAGAGAGCTGAGAGTGATGGGAAGGAGCTAGCAAGTGTCCAAATTGGACAGAAATCGTGAAAAAAATTAATTCTCAGTAAAATCATCTCTGTGATTAGGCATAGTGATAAATCTAAGCAATTCAAAATCAAATGTCTGTGCACCACAGATTAAAAGACAATGATTGCTGATACGGTACAAACCAAACTCCAAGCCAATACGAAAAAAAAAAAAAAAAAAACGACTTGAGGCCACAACCATGAATAAAAACCAAGACTGGTGTCATTGACGATATAATTCTTTATTAAATTCTTGCCACAATGTTCTTGCCTCTCCTAGCCATCTGTCCCTGGTGAGGTGTCGCCTGTGCATTCTGTTGCATGTTGGCCCTTGAGGGGAAATTATTGAGGGACGAGAGATAGAGACAGAGTGTGTGCGGTGCATACCGACTCAACTAGCACGCTCCTTCCACTAATATCAAAATACCCCACAGACAGCCTGCAGCTAGCCTAGCATACCGGGAATATCTCTGTTGCTTATATTGGGTCGCATTCATTACCCTGACAAAGTTATTAAACTTAAGCCAGGCTATAGCAGGAGCAAACCAATACAAGAGATATCACATGAGTACACAAAAGATGACATTTTCAAATGACGGCCTATATTAAGGGCTAGGGGAGAAAATGCACTTAACATTCATCCCTGAAGAACTACTTAATCAACTGGCATGCCACTTAATTAAAAAAAAAACTGCAAGTGTTCTCCAACCTGCCTGCTGCCTAATGTTTTCACACAAGCACCCACACACCTGATGATGCCTTAGCACTGAGCCCAGATGGAGCACTGTGTTAATGACAGGCCTACCAGTGCACACTTAAAAAGCACATCTCGCATTAAACACAACCTATCACTACATTAATGTTAAGAAAGACCATATTATTATATCACAAGTCCTTTTACTGACGCTTCCATGTGTATCCATCTCACTATCAAGCCCATAATCATTTAAAAATACACATAACTTCAATGTAATTGCCTTTCGTCAAGTTTTCTTTCTCTCCAACTCCAAACTTCTTCTTCCAAGAGACTCACCTTCCCACTCTCCTGCCTTAGCAAAAAAAAAAACGTCAAAGACTAAGAAAAAGACAGAGGCAGACAGATCCTCTCCAGCTGATGGCGTGCTGGATAAGACAAGATGGATACAGCCATGGGGCCAAAGCTAAGGGACCTAAGGAACAGCAGCGGCTGCTGGGAGCCCACGCACCTTCCTGAGAGATGCTGTCTCATTAGCTGCTACCGCCTGCCTGCTGTCTGGCCTTACTCCAATGCACTTACCCAAATCATAGTGGCACAGATCAGCACTTCATTTTGCACAAGACACACTTCAAAATGTTCACTCACTTGCCACAGCATGCAGAACCCCCAGGAACAGCAATCATGAAGAGAGTAAAAATAAAAGGAAAAACAGAAAGGCAATTCTGATACAGTGAATCTAAACCAATTTTGTGAATTTGAAATGTAATATTGTATTTTCAGGACAGAACAATGTACCACCTCTAATTCCTATTATGCAAAGAAGTAGATTAGGTACCAAATTAGGGCTCTACTACACTGTGCTATGAGGCTTGAAGGAAAATCAGGAGGGGGAAAAAAAAGATCCATGAGCACAAAGAAACACCAGTGACCTGTGTTTGTGGGAGCTACAGCACAGGAGTAAAATAGCACCCACCCACAAAAAAAATATTATTTATTCAATTTTATTTTGGTGTTAGGAATTAATCATACCCTTTGTTTGCAATTTTCTTCACAGGGTTTTGCGTCCATTGGTTAAAAAAAAGAAAGTCAACAGCGGATCAAAGCATATGCGGCCTTCTGCCTTCCTGCAGCCAGCTCCTCCTCCTGTATAAACAAGCCGCTTTCATCTTCCCAATCCGACTGCTTTGGGCAGAGACTTGCCATTCTCATGCCTCTGTCTGTGTGGATTATCATTCAATATACTTACGCCCACACATGGGCAGTATACGTAGGCGCTTCTCTGGTTTTCCCTTCATCTTTGAAGCACTACTTCTGGGGGGATTAAAGTAGTAGTGTGGCTGTCTTTATGCATTTAAACTGGGGATGACTGTTCTGTGAAGGACAGATCAAAAACTCCATTTAATATCAGGAGATGTGGCATAAAAGGGCCATGCTTGAAGCTGTAATTTCTTAAACACCTTTACACCATGTAAAAAGCCCAGACTATAATCATACATATAAGAGTAGCAGGATGAGGAAGAGATATATATAGAGAGAAAGACAGATACTGATAAAGCTTGGCAGGCAGTTATCGGATTGGCTGAGCAAAAGAGACAAGATGTAGAGGTCTCGGGAAAGCAGGCAGGAATCCAGAAGCATCAGTGAAGGAGTAACGGTGTCCAGCTCTCTGAGCCATGGTTGTATGCCATGCTTTGTATAAGGCAGCACATGGTTGTGGGAAGAAATTGCACGGCTGCCTGCGAGACGAGGCAGGAGAGGGAGCACTGGGTCTGGCACAAGCTTGGCCCTGGAAGTGAAAGCACACACGACGTATTTTTGGAGGAGGACTGGTTAACAGCCTACTCACACATCTACAATATGATCAGCGTCATCAAGGGGCAGTGCAGGTGAGTTTCTTAAACCCACTACACAAAACCAAAAAGATTTTTTGGTCTGAATTCAATAAGGAAACTTTGAGTTAAGCAGACGTCTCTTAGTCATGTACGATTCTTGGACTTGGACTCACTTGGATTCAAGTGAGGAGCAGTATTAATGCTCATGACAGGCAGATGTCTAGGCCATACAATTCATCAGAACTCTCCAGAATACTACTTGAACCAATTCTGGACAACTTGGGCCCAATGGCATGGTGCATTATACCATTGGAATATCTTATCATTGTGGGTGTACATGAAATCCATGAAGAGGTGCAAATGGTCACCAAGAAATGAAAATTAGTGGGCACCGGTCAATGACATGACAGCAGACCCAACCCGTGCCATGAGAACACACCCCACACCAGTACGGAATTACCACCAGTCTGCACAGTCTCTGTTGACAACCGGGGTGGCCTGTGGGTGGCCACTGCGGGTGCTAATGCCTTCTATGACGTATTCGCTGTACACCATTTTAAATGCCTTCACAACTTCAGAAATGGAATGTCCCAACCATGCGGTTCTATCATGCCTTGTTTAAACACCTTGCTATGAGCATGCTGGCCAGTGTTCAACCTCACAATTTATACAGGTGTCACCATTCCCAAGCCATCCCCCTTTTGACACTTCAGTCAATAATATATATAGATGTTTACATGATATTTTAGAAGATCTTTTAAATCATACATTACAATATGAATATTTTTTCTTCTCCATGTATAAATTGCTTTTATGTTACATCTTAGTGCACCTGACATAAAAGACATCAGTCTGTATTATCCATCCTTTTTTAAAAGGTTTAAAGGTAAATGCTTGTGTACTCCAGACAAATCTGGCACCCTCAGAGGTATGAACAACAGACAGGACATTTACATAAGCTGAAGGACTCAAGACTCTGATTTCAGTTAAAAAAAACCTACTGCAATAAAGCCTCACTAATCCCTAACTTCAACATCTTTTCTTTATCACTTTTCTGCGCTCTCATGTCCATGGTTTAACATTACAATAATAGTCAATTATTATGCCCTAATACAGATCAGGTTAGTTCTATCCACACATGCTTTCATCAGAGCTCACTTTGAAGCCGATGAGTAATGCAAGCAGTCATCATGAACACCTTAATATAAAAACTGGTCTGTGTTTATGCACTTGATATTTCCTGCATATTTAAACGCGGTTTGCTTGCACTACTCCTAATCACAGCCTGTGGCTACTCCAGGTCCAGATCACTATTTATGATTATTAACAATCCCCTCAAAACTACCGCATCAACAATACCCTGTACTGCTGAACCTTTTCTAGTGCTTTTTTTAAAGAATAAATACAGCAATATCCACAAACATTTCCCCTCTGCTCCCTTCGATTGTCTTATAGCTATTTGTTCACCGGTTCCTGTGCTATAGATTCCATCTCAGTCTCAGAACTCGAAATTTATCTCTTCATCCTGTGAGCTTGACTCTGTTCCTGCCTTCAATCTTAAACCCTGTGCTTCTGTCTGCTCTTTTCCTGCTGTTCAATTGATAAGTGGATGGTTGTTGTTACACCTGTCCTAAAGAAACTTGGCCTTGCCAATTGTGAGTGATGGAAAGAAGCAGCTCCTGCTGTTTGCTGATGCTGGTCCCTTGAACCATCTACCTGACCTTTTAAGCAAGGAGCACCTTAAGGCTTCGCTTGTACCTCTTTTCTTTTTTAAACTAATAAACTGTAAACTAATTACAAGGTTTCATTGCTATGTGTATGCAAATTCAACAACTTACTTCAACTATACACTGAAGTACTAGAACCATTGGTACTCCAGTCTAATATTTGGTAGGTACTTACAGAGTATGGGTTCCACAACCTTGCGGAAATATGCTATTGTTAATGAACACCATAATTTCTGCAGAACGGTCCATATTTCTGTTGCATGTATAATATTCAGGTGTAGGACTTCAGAGCTCCACAGCATATTGCCAGATATGTTCGATAACAATAAGATCTGGTGATTTAGGCTGGGAATGGCAAAAACCCAAACCAAAAATGTTCCTCTACCCATAACATGTGTGGTGGAGGACAAACCCATCAGAATAAAAGCAGGTCATAAACGGATGTAACTCATATAGCATTTACGTTTCAGACACGTTTGTAGATATAGCAGGGTTATGTTATGGGATTTGTTTAGCTGGCATTCCATGGGATCATGAAATGCCAGCTAAACAAATCCCACAACATTACGGAGCCACCATCTGCCTATGTATTTTGCACCAGTTTTTTTGGCACCTTAGTGTAAGTTCCCCCATTCAATCAGGTTATACAGATATGCATGTATTCCAGACAGAAAACTGTAGGCGACTGAAAACTTTCCATTAAACATGAACAAACATGTTTGTGGGTCTCAAGGTCAATAAAGTTCGGCCTGCTGACATTAACTGTGTATCTAAAATTGGGAGAGGTTGTCAGGAGTCGTGGTGTTGTTCTGGACTTTCACTTGAGCCTCACGTTACGTTTCGTACTAAATCTGCCCTTTCTTAAATGTCAGCGACGCTTAACATTTGCTCTGATATTGATTATTGACACATTGTAATGCACTGGTTTATTAGTATATCAGAAAAAATCAATGCTCAGCTGTTCGAGCACTAACACACACACCAGGCGATCAGCTAATATCACACCCGTGCCATATCGGTTACACTGGTTACCCTTATCTTCCCATATTTAATACAATCTTCTTTTTATTACAAAGCCCTTCACAGTCCTGCTCCGGCCTATCTTTCTTTTACATCCCATGTCGCTCTGGCAGCAGACTGCATTTTCCCCATACCAGGCTTTCATCAGCAGGTGGAAGGTCATTTAGTGTCATGGCTTACCCCCCTCACTGCTCTGTGACTGCACTCCTATTGCTTCTTTCACATGTCAGCTGAAAACATTTCTCTTCAAACAATATGATCCTTCGCTTTCTGTGTCTCTGTTACTTGCTTTGTAAAGCTACCTTGAGTATAAGAAATCTGCTGTATAAACTTAAATAATTAAACAGGTCCTTAAAAATGAATGCAGTTTCCATAAAAAAAACCTGGTCCTGTTAATCCAAAAAATGTCCACCTCACCCTGTGAAATGCTTCACGCAGAGACAATGAGACTCTTAAATGTTTACAACAGAGTCACAACAAACAATTACAAAAACCTGATTTGTTCCTGAGAGCAATAATCACCCTTCAACATGTGACTACAAGCAAGCAGATAGGCACAGCTGGAGGAGAGCGAAGGTGCCAGAAATCAGACAGGTGGCACGGGTTTAAGTCTCTGCTAACGCCATTCTGCACCAGGCTGATGCATGAAATCATATAAAATTGTGATTTAAGGGTGGCTGGGTGGACTGTAAGACTGCTCACTCACCTAAGAATGCCCTATAAAAGCAAGAGATAGGACAAAAGTGCCTTTATGCAGATGGTAAAAAGTAAAACATTTCATCCCTCTAATTGAAATTCTGTACATATGAAGCCTGATGCGGTATTAAAGCTTTTCTGTGCTGAAACAGCACTCCAAGCATAAACTCAGTGAGTGCTTTTCAAATAATCGGATAAGCATCAGCTTTAGTCTCCAAGTGCAAAAACCTCCACAGTGGCGATGGTTAAAAAAAAAATCAAATGCTTTAAAACACTGTGAGGTTGGTCAAAACATAATGTTATGAAATGTTTCTTAGCAGGATGGACAAAAGGGCTCAAACAAAGCATAGCTTAACATGTCCACTGCTATTCCATCAACAGGTCTCTCGAAGCAACAAAGATGATCATCGATCGATTTTCTACCACCACCTCCAGCTACTATAGATTGAACTGTCGAGGCCATAATCAGAACAATTCGTTTTGGCTGAAGGGGGCGTTTCATACGGGATAAATATTCAAACATTTAATGAGCTGTCATGTCTCTAAATAAGATTTATGGCTAGGAGGGGAGTTTTGTGAAAAATTTCAAGTAATCTATTAAAAAAAATCATATCTGTGTCACAAAGTGAGGACAGATCAAGTAAATGGGCTCTTAAACGTTTATCATTTTAAGCAGTGGTCCACAGGCTGAAGCTACCAAACAAACCCCCACCAAAAAATGACCTCAAGCAGAGAGAAGTGAAGCAGCAGGTGGAGTTTTCCATTTAGGTTTACGGAACATTTCTCAGCATGACCAGTACTACATTTTCTCTTGCTGAAAAGATGCATCTGTCTCTTACTGACTACTTCTAGATAGCATTGTCCATTCTTTTTCTCTGATAAGGCAAAGAAAGCTCATGCGCTTCATTTGTAAGCCAAAAAGTACACCAAATATGAGGTGATCCGGTAAGTGAGCAGGGATGGAAAAGTTCCCAGGAACGTATAAACGCAACAGTAGAGCTCAGTACAATACAACAGACCTAGCATTAGTATGATGACGGTATGGGGTGCAACCATAAAATCCCTGAACACTCCGGATAATTTTTTCTCACATGGAAACTTTCCACTTTCTATTTTTTCCACAATGCACTTTAAACCAAGTAACATAAAAATAACAACACAAAATCCCATATCAGTGAAAAAAAAGACTTTATTACCTACCTAATTATGCAAATTACTCAGTCATCTACACTTTCCACTCAATGTCGCAGTTGAATGTCCTTTATCATTGCATGTGCGCTATTGGATTACTAATGTTGATGTGTGACTGGCAAATCAGATTTGGAAGAAACTCTACTCACTCACTTTTGCTTACGTTTTGAAGTAAGCAGTAAATCAGATGTCTTTATTCGCCATTTTCAAACCTCACCTTTGGCTAGAACTCACGATACGAGAGGATGCAAATATGACTGATCATTTAATTATGCCAGGACTGCAGTTACCCTCTATAAAATGAGCCGATTGGGTTTTTAGAAAGGAGGTTACACACAAGTAAGTATTATTTAATAAAAAAATCATTAATTTACATCATTTATTTAATTTTATTAAACATAAAAAAGTTAGGGAATGCAGAGTCTTCAAATATGAGATAATGGATCTTGTTCAGACCGAATCCGACACAAATCACACTCTGGAAATTTTGGCTAAATTAAAATTAATCTATTCTACGTTTTATTTTTCTGACCGTTTTGGTCGGTTTTCACACCAGACTGGATTACAATTCACATTTACACTGAATTACCAAAAAAACCTAGTGCAGACTGTAAAAACAAACTGGTACAGATATGTGGTGGCTCCATAATGACCTGGGGTTTGTTTAGATGATGTTTCATGTGACCCCTGGTACATCTAAAAACATCTCTGACAGCTGACCACTGTGTGTTACACCCGTTCATGTCCTATATACATTCTGATGGGTTTGACCTCTTCCAATAGTATACTGTGCCACCATACACATGACGAGATGGCAAATTATGTTTAGAGGAACACTGGATTTGGTCATTCCCACTTAAGTCACCATATATTACAATATTACTGAGCACATCTGTGATGCCATGCAACATGCTATGAAACACAGAAATCCCACACCTCAGAACACAATAGAATTGTGGACCCTTCTGCAGGAAGTGTGATGTTCATTGCCTACACAATATTGCCACAGGTTTGTGAAGTCCATGCCCAGTGGGGGAACCTACCAAGTGTTACACTGGTGTACCAGTTTTTCTGGTACTTCGGTGTATATTTTTTACATTACAACCTTACTTAATCTAAAGAATTAATAAACTGATTTTGTTGCCATGCCTTTAAGTATAGAGATAGAGGTGGATGACAAACGCAAGGAAGAACTCTGCTGTGCATGAGTTAACATTTCTGTCCTGATGAGAGTGGTCTTTTTCAAGATGGTAATGTCACCCTCCACAGAGTATCAAGGCCCACAGAATGGTTTGATATGTATGATAAATCATGAGTAAATCATTTTCAGTCCAGTGAATCATGCGTTCTTGCACTACTTGCAAACCCTAATCTGTACTCATTCAGGCTTTTAAGAGCAGTCACATTTGCTCACCACACACAGCCGTGGCCTAGTGGTTAAGGAAGGTTAGGGAAGGTCCTGGGTTCGATTCCCACACAGGGCAAGGCACGACTGAGGTGCCCTTGAGCAAGGCATCTAACTCCACCAACTGCTTCCCCTCGCTCCGGGCAAGTGTGTTTACTGTCCCCTAGTGTTCGTTGGTGTGTGATTCATTGCACAGATGGGTTAAATGCGGAGGTCACATTCCTCTTTGCGCAAGCACAGTAGGCAAATACTTCACTTCGCTTTACTTCGTGATTGTTCCTTTTATTATATATTTCTTTTTCTACCTGTATAATAGTACATCAAGCTTTTCACCACACATCATACTATGTAAGGTTGTGTCAAATAAAACTAGTTTTCTTCATTACAGCTGCAAGGTTTCACTTACTTTACCCCATATCCTTTACTTAAATAGCTGCCGTAGCTATCTAGCTGACAACAATAGCAGCATTGCTAAACATGTCAATCTGAATTGGGGGGTTAAATTGCTACATGTGCCCTGCATATATATAATCACTGCCTCTTGCCTTTGAGCATAGTTCTCAGAAATAGACTGGATATGTAGAAGGCATGCAGAACATGCTAAAGGAATAGGCAGTCAAACCGAGCGTTTTGAAAAGAGCTGTTTCAGAAAGGGTGAGAACAATACTATAGTGCTCGATCTTTGGGGTATTTTGACCGAAGCATGTACCAGACATTTCATTAATACCCCAGGAAACTGTGTTATCATGTGGAAAATATGGGGTATAATATGTCTCCTTTATATGATAAGCCACTTCTCAACCCCCAGCCCTCTCTTTTGTGTGGTGTGCCCACAAATCGTAACTCAAGGAGTGTGCAAGGCATATTGGACAGGGCAGGTTTACAAGTAAAATGGAGAGCCGTTTTAACATTGAAGGGTTTATGAATTAGTTGCTTTAAATCTCGATAATTATATTATAAGACTAAGGTGTGTATTAACAATAGGTTTACATGAACCTGAATTACTTACATAGTGGATAATAATTCATCGTCATGAATAATTGTACAAACTCATGTCTGTTTTATTCCCACAACATCCCTGGTTGGTAAAGCCATTTTTTAGTAATGCTAATTTTCTTCTTGTGACTCTGTATAATCAGCATCAAGAAACACTCTGGAGAACTCTCCACCCATTCTCTCATCTCACTCTCATGTTATTTAAGAGTGGTGATAAGATGAAGTTCATCTTAAAGCCATTAAACTAACGTACTAATAGCGTCAACTGTGGATCCTGGAGCAAGTATACACCAACTGAACAGAATTTGTGGGGGAGGATTTGGTAATGGTAGCTTAATGCTTAAAACGTTGGACTTCTGACTCCAGAAGATCGTAATCATCACCAGCAAGCTGTCACTGCCGGGCCCTTGAGCAAGGCTTCAACTGCTCAGTTGTATTGATGTGATAAAAATGTATGGATAAGAGCATCTGCTGAATTACATCAATATAAAAGTTGATGAAAGTTCACCAAAACACAAACACTACTGCCTCTGAACTTACATTTACATTACATTTACGGCATTTATCAGACGCCCTTATCCAGAGCGACTTACAAAAATGCTTAGTTAAATTCTTGGAGTATCTGAAGCTAGTAAAGGTAAACCAGGATTTAAAAACTCAGACCAGAATCCGACTATAAAAGAGCCAGAGTATCAATCGTCCAAAACTTTCTACACTAGTCAACCTGCAAAAAGAAGAAGACAATAACCAAAATAGTCGCAAAACTGAACGAGTAAGACAAAATACAGTTAACAAACATTTATTTTTCAATTTAGTGCTGGCAGAACAGGTGAGTTTTCAGCCGGCGTTTGAAGACAGCAAGTGACTCTGCTGTACGGACATCAAGGGGTAATTCATTCCACCACCTTGGTGCCAGAACAGAGAAGAGTCTGGATATTTGCCTTCCATGTGTCTTGAATGATGGTGGGTCAAGTCGGGCCATACTTGAAGCATGAAGAGCTCTAGGTGTGCACCTGGCCTTAACCATTGCCATCAGGTAGGAGGGGGCTGGACCATTTTTGGCTCACCAGAGTCTGTTTTTTGTCATGGTGGTGACTGGTGAAACCAGTCAATGGGACTATGCGTCAGTACTGGCTAAAACACAGCAGTTCCTGATATCCCATTAAGGCTTAAGTGTTAAGATAGTCTATTTGTTCGACCAGCGAGTGGACATATGTGAGTAGAATATTCGGAAAACAGTGCTGCAGAAGACTAAAGCACGAGTTCTGCCTAGAATCCTGGCACTTTTGAGCTTCTTGCTTAAATACAAGAGTAAACAAAGAGGCGGATGTTGCAAACCGTTGCTGCTCAAACTCATGTGCGAATCACACTCAGTCTGTTTTGTGGGATGATCTGATGTTGTGTTTGGCGACCAGACCTTGGATGATGGTGGGTCAAGTCGGGCCATACTTGAAGCACGAAAAGCTCTAGGTGTGCACCTGGCCTTTACCATTGCCATCAGGTAGGAGGGGGCTGGACCGTTTTTGGCTCACCAGAGTCTGTTTTTTGTCATGGTGGTGACTGGTGAAACCAGTCAATGGGACTATGTGTCAGTACTGGCTAAAATAGTCGCAAAACTGAACGAGTAAGACAAAATACAGTTAACAAACATTTATTTTTCAATTTAGTGCTGGCAGAACAGGTGAGTTTTCAGCCGGCGTTTGAAGACAGCAAGTGACTCTGCTGTACGGACATCAAGGGGTAGTTCATTCCACCACCTTGGTGCCAG
>JAOVVF010000031.1:2168565-2179727 GCA_028565595.1 Duopalatinus emarginatus | reverse complement strand
AAGATTCAACCCCCCCACCCACCTCCCCCCCCCCCCCTTTCAGCTAGCACATCTTTTCATTTCCCCTCCACACTGCTGGGCTATAAATTTGAGCTGGAGCTGTCATATTTCTCCTTCCAGCAGCATATTCTCTTGCGTTCGGGACGCAGAACAGTGTGCTCGCCGTAGTGAGTGGTAGTGAGCATATGGTTCTCAGTGCAGTGACAAAATATTTCCCGTGCAAACTGGGGTATAACTTATCTCACTGCATAACCTATAGCTGCAGTTTTTTTCGAAAGAGGAGCAGAGACCAGTAAGATATCCATGTGGTCCATTATTTATAGCCCGAGTGCCACCTAATTATGTAGCGGCAACAGAAAGGAATTAAGTAAACAAGCGTGAAGCTGTAGCATGTTAATCTTGGTTGCCTGTGAGAAAGACTATAGGCGTCTTGGCTGAGAAAATGGAGATGATGTGTATGAGGTTTTGACTTATCTCACCAGCTCAGTTTGCAGAAGCAGGATCAGCTCATCTCTCTCTTTCAGCTGCTGCTGCAGGGACTGGCTCTCATCTCGGCCTGGATCCTTCACACACACACACACACACACACACACACACACACACACACACACACACACACAGAGAGAGAGGAGAGAGAGAGACACAAACACACAAAACTTAAAAAGGGCTACTTTATTCAGGCTTTCTCTTCTGGTCGAAAACTAAGCTCTTCATATGAGATAACAGAACGTGAAGAGGAAGTATATAAGTTTATACTGAACTTCTGTTTGATGTGAACTTGTTCATCAAGTCTGGTCAAACATCCATTATACGTAGGAAGCATAAACATCAAAGGAGCAAAAACTTGACCACCAAAAGCTCCAAAAGCAGGACACAAACTAAAAAAAAATAGCTAGTCCAAATAGATATATAGCATAGCTTTGACGACTAATGTACTGGTAATAAAGAGCCCTAGACATGCCACAACCGCTTTCCAGACCCGGTTTCATTTAAGATAATAAAGGGATTAGTCACACTGGGGAAATACATAGTAGAGTAACATGAATTTCTTGCACATTTAGTTGCGTAATGTTGGGATAATCATACTAATGATGCTGCTATGAAAGCCTATAATATGTCTGAGATTGTATATTGAGGCAAAAACATGGAAAAAGAGCATTTACAGACAGAAATATTTTTCCCTAATGCCTAAAAGAAAATTGAAGTGTTGCTTCCTTAGATTTTTGGAGCACAGCCAGGGGCTAAATTTAGGCAGAGGGGCACAGGGAGTGGAGACCACATTACCAGTAGTTAAGTGAATAACACACAGAGCTGAAGTTCAGTACTACCGTTTGTTGGAAGCTTATATTACTATATTTCTGATGAACCTCTATTACTGATGCAGACGATATCTTTCATTTCAACACTGTAGAATATCTGCTAGCTGTTTTGCTTTATAGGATGCTTTATACAGAAAATGTGACATACAATTTTAGATTTAAGTCTCCATTTGCTGTTATAATAACCACCACAGGTTTGGAAAGGCTTTTTAGTAGATTTAGAAGTATGACGGTGTATCTGTCTGTTCATCCAGAAGATCTTGGACGTCAGGGAATGATGCAGCTTGCAGGTTATCCTAAAGGTTTTCATTGGGGTAAAGGTTAAAGTCTGTACAGTTTTATACGGCTCACTTAAGTATTAAACGTTGAGTTTATATGGAATAAAAAAAAACTTAAATTTTAATCTATTGGAAATTTATCCATCAACTAATAAAAATATAATAAATAAATAAAAAATATCCAAATTCTTACTGTTCTAACCCATCCTAAACACTGAGAACGTTCATTAATCAAGGTGTTAAAGTACAAATATTCAAGGGCTGGGTTTAATCCTATTATGTAGTATGGAGTCCTTCATGAGAGCTCAGTCAAAAGGATTACATGCTTCAATGTCACATGCTAAACTATTTCTGGAAACGGTTCATTGTGAAAACAAGGATCTCAAGAGAACTCAACCTACCCCTGATGAAGCCCAATAAACAAACAAATAAATAAATAAATATCTTCATATCTCGACACTGAATTTCATATGAGAGCACATTTTTTTAACGACATCCGTCCTGTGCATAAAAAGGTCACATCCAAATCCAGGCTTGTGGGAAAATTTAATTATACCATAATTATAGATCCAAGATTTACCAAGAGGCATTTTATCTCTGCAGAGGCACTGTGGACCTCCAGAGAGCAATTTGGCCACAGTTACACTGACACACACTTGCACACGTACATAGACAAACAGACGAATGCCTTCAGCATGACAAGACTGTGCGCAGTGTCTTTGGCACCACGCTGTAAAGCTGCACTCGAGTCGTTTTTTTAGCTTTTTTGGCCTAGTTAGACACTTCAGTAGCGGGAAAGGGTTAGGCTCAACAAATGAGGACATTTTAATGTCATAGAAAATAAAAATGTAGGAATATAGACACATAAAGAGAGTAAAAAAAAGTTAACTGTACTATTTTTTTTTCTAACTATGGGAAAGAGAAAATGCTTTTCCTTCATACAAAATTTTCTTCTTTTTAATTTATAATATCAGCCATTCCATTGTAATAAAAATTGTGCTTGATAAACATTTGAACTAAATTATACCAAGTTTTGGTATAAAATTTTATAAGAAAATCACTGTACTCAAATTGACCTTACAGGACTCGGCTTTTAGAAATATAAAAGCTCAAAAGAATGAATGTGTCAATACAGACTACATCCAAAACTAGTCACATCACCTTTGCTCACTGGTAGAATTAACTTAACTAAATCTATCATTTCTTTTGTCTGTGGATCGCTGAAACTTATTATGTGAAAATAATCTCATTTTCATGATAAAACGTCCTGCTGTATGGCTGTTCTAAAGAGGCATGTAGCCAATCTTTCCATTTAGATGCAATTACCATACTTCAGTGATTTGCTGCCCTGTGCATAATTTCTATTTCTCTGTGCTAGCAGTAATTTTAAACATATTTTTAGACTGACTTTTTGAGACAAAGCGTATGAATGTAGTGGGCGTCTAAAACGTTAGGAACCATTGAAACTAAAGCAACATGTAAATAATTTCCATTTATTATTTACAGTATGAACCACAGTACTTGTTCACCTTCACGCTGTACACATTCCTTCAGTCACTTAAGTTTTTGCTTCACATCAACATATTTACGCAAGATATTCCCACTTTGGACTTTTCAAGCATGCTGTGTTTTGTAAAACAAACCTGACACATTTAGTTGTAGGATTGTTGTCATTACTGGATTAAAGAAACTGATACATTGGCATTTAGCTATAGACTTGGACCATTGTGACATTGTGCTTTGTAGCTATGGGTTGCTTGAAAACAAATTCTTTCAGCTGGTTCTTTAATGGAGACAAATTCTTCTTGGGATTCTACATTAATGAACGTTTATACTACAGGTACAATACTATTGAAGTCAGAACAGCAGTGTGTTAGTGTTTTTATTGAAATTGTCTATCGTAAAGTTCACTAAGATCTAAAAAAACCCGGAAAAAAAAAAAATCAGGTGAGCTAAAGTAAACTTATGCAACTAGAAAGTTACTGAAAAAAAGCCTTTCATCGCAGCACACCTGGCCTTCCATGTCTACAGGCATTCACTAAATAAAGGACTTTCACTTTAGTTTCATGTACTAACTTTTCCCCCTATGTCATGACCAATTCCCACCCAGCAGTCAGCTCTCCCCCGTCGACTGCTACTCATGGTGTGTCACAGGGCAGCTTAACACACTTAAAGCAAAGTGCAATCTACCCACCTCTTTACACATGAGCTCACTGATGGCCTCAATTCACTAGTGCCACCATGATTGATAAGGGGAGAGGGGGAGAGGAAAAGAGAGATTTACATATCATTCTATCCAAGGGCCAATTTAGCCTAGCCAGTCCACTTACCAGCATGGTTTTGTTAGGTGGGAAGAAAACTAAAGGACCCAGAGGAATCACAGACAGTAAAACTTGATCTCAGGATCTTGACCCTGGAACTGGAAACCAGCAATGCTACCCACTTTGTGACAGCAAAGCATGTTTGATGTCATAGAAATAATTTCTAACATAATTGGAGTGGCCTTTATTGCAACTAAATTGTCGTCTTACCCTCATTAACAGAAACATTGTTTCAGCTGGTTAATTAATGTGTCAACACAAAGCCATGTTTCAACTGAGGCATTTCATGCTCATTATTTTACATAATAAAAAGGTTTTTTACTCACTTGACCTTTTTTTCTTTACTTCAGTATTCATGTGGAATATGGGCTATAGAAAATGTGTTTGTCATAAATCAATTTTCCATTGTTTGATACTGTATGGGAGACTTATTCAGCTATTAGAGAGGCAGTAAAAATATAGTCTTGTAAGGTATAATCCAATAGATCCTACTTAGTAGACTGAAACTGGAACTTATAACTGGTATTATTTACTTAAATCTAAACAGTTAACCCAGGCTTTGCCTGTTGCACCATGCAGCAAATATTTCATAGAGCGTAATGACTTTGATGACAACCGCAGATATTATAATGAGGTAAAAAAAAAAATTCCAATTCCATTTTGCTTGCGAGTTTCTAATTCTCACCACACGAGAGCGCTTTCCTCAGGCTCCAATTATAAAAGAGACAGGGATAACAAATGTTCGATACACAAAGTTTTCTGCTCAAAGTAGGACAAAAAGTGACACGGTTCCATCTCAGGTGGGATTGTGGGTTTTATTTTTAAAAACGGGGAAGTTTCATATTTTCTAGAACAAGGCAGGACAAGAACAAGTCCCACCCTCCTCCTGTCATCTGAACACAGTGTGAGAATTCATGGCGTCCTATTCTAAGCTCTCCTCTTGCTGGCTATGGACAAGCTGCGACATCACATGGTTCATTGGTGTGACTACTGCTCCTGCATGCACTCCATGTAGGTCAGGAAGGAGGACAGTAAGAGACCTCATTTCCAACTTTGCTCAGCTCGACGGGATTTCCGACTCAAAAAAAAAAAAAATCCTGATGAAAAACAAAATCCGCTTCCCTCTCTAAAAAGATCTACAGGCAAAAGTATAAACCTTTCTCTTGTGACAGCCATGGCCCAGCTCCAAAGGATTACCAAACATAATAAAATAATCTCATCAACATAGTTCAATTTTTTTTATTGATATTTGGGAAAAATAATTCGGATCTCTTCCATCCTGAAGCTAAATTCATGAAAAAGGAGCATTTAAAGGAATATATATGGAATTTTTTTTTTCCAGAATTGCAGTTTAGAAATGCTGACAACTCTTTCAAGATAGGGTTAATCTATACATTATAACACACAATGGAAACACTGATTATACTTTCTCAAAGATTATTAGAAAAAGATCCTTCTGAAAAGATTTGAAATTACCCAAGTATATTTCAATATATAGGCAATTACCTTAAAAGCTGGTGACTTCTCACTGCAAGGGCTTATGGGTAAAGAGTGAAGGCTGCTGGCAGGGCTGGGCTCAGTGCTCTAAAAGGAGGAAAAAAACAGCAAAAACCATCCGTTTTTAGAGAAAATGTCCTCAAGCCGAGGTCCGGAACATCATAATGTCTAACTTGCCATGATTCAAAACCATATCCTATATATTAAAGTAACCTTCAGACTTGAGTTGGTATGATTTTTTTTTTTGTGTCCCGTGATCAGTCTTGGGTGGGTCTCAGAACATATGAGGCATGTTGGTTTAACTGTCCATGTGAAGATAAAACATTCTTGTTTAAAATCTAGGTTTTCACAGCTTTTTCTTTTTAGCGCATACCATATAAATGAGCTTCCCTGTGTGGGTGCGCGAATGTGCATGTCACTGATTAGCATTATGTGTGATATTGACAACGTATGCGATTGGTCTGCTAAACCTACAACAGGACGAACCAGTTACCGGTGTCACAGTAAACCGTGGTAAAATTAATGACGGTCAGTAATACCGCTTGAACTTTATAGTATCGTTAAAACCCTGGTCGGTTACCGTGGTGTGACGAACTTGCTGTACAGAGTCAAACACAGACAGAATCATTCTCTCAGATGCAGCTGTGTGTGTGTGTGTGTGTGTGTGTGTGTGTGTGTGTGTATATAGAGGGAAAGGGGTGAACGAGGACAAGACAACAGGCCTTACGAGGCATCTTGGTGACCACCAGCCGCTAGTTTACAGAGAATGTAAGGCAAGTTAACTTATAACATGCAGGTCTGTGGGGACTTGAGAATAGAACAAATGTCCTGGTTTGTGTGGTTTAACTTATGCTTATAATTCGTTAATAATATAAACTAAAGCTTTTAACACATTTGTGTGGAGGCGCATCTACAAAATGAGCTGTAAATGAGTTCGCAGTCACACAAGCACAGCTCCCCTTCGGAGAAGAGAATAACACTGTCTCAAATCACTCAGTGTCCCCTACATAGTGCACTACTTTTCAAACAAACACAATCGTCATTAATCAGCAGCTGAGTTTTAAATAGGGAATTTGTAATGTATTGTTAATGTTGATTAAAGATGACTTAGCCGAACATTTCATGCACTCTTTGGGTAAAGGATTTGCTATATCATGATCCATGAAGTGCACTACATAGTTTTACAGCACTGATGCTCTGTACTGATAAGGGCACAACCGTTCAATAATGTGGTAATTACAGTCAGCGTCCACCTCAGAGTTGGCCGAGGTTAAATTCTCTATTAAGGCAAAGTAATAGTAATACTGTAAAACTGTAGTAATAATAACTGTAATATTATTACTCATAATAACAATAATAATAAAATACTTTAATATAAATCAATATTTTTGTATTTATTTATATTACTTTTCGACACATTTGAACATTGCGGTAATACCGATAATCGTAATTATTTTGATCATGATAATCGTGATATGAAGTTTTCATTTTAATAGCATTCTCGTATCTCCTAGAAAGTTGCACTGGTTAAAATAAAAATTTCAAAAATAAAAACCTCAAAATTAATCATACTCAACAGTTTACTGTTTATACGCCTCGGTCCAGAAAGGACAACGTCTGGCTCTGGATCCGCACAGCAGCCCACCTATTAGTGACCTCTGTTATAGACATTTATCAGACTCAGAGCATGAGGAAAACGATCCTCTGTATTGATGAGCCACATACTGAACACACTGACACCAACTCCAAACATTTGGCAATAATCAGATACTTCTCTCATTAGCTAATACCACTGTTATGACATGTTATGGGGGCAGCATTTTGCTATGGTGGTACCTTGCAGCAGGTCCTACTCCAGAATGCACACACCAATACAGCAGGGAAAATGGTAAAGTTTCAGCATGGCAACCATGCAAAGCATGTATGAGCTCCAAAATTATTGATGCTTTTGGGAAAGAGGGATTTAAAAACTAATTGGAAAACTTTCTTTACTACTATTTAACTTGTCACACTGAAAGCCTGACCTTTATTTTAAAGAAAATGTTTAAAACTGCAGTTTCTAAACAAATGAAAATGCTTTGTTCTGTCCTTCCAAATAGTGTAGACTTAGAGGTCTACATATGAGGTCAGATATGGAAACTTAAAAATAACCTAAAATTATGGCAACCTTCTGCAAATTTTTGTTTCTGTAACTGTAATTCTCACAGTGTATGGAGGCAAAATAGACATGTGTCTTCTTTCTTACAGGTTTCTTACAGCTTCACTTACTTTCAGGTTACACTCAGGTAAACTTAAAATGATCAAATATAAATCAGAATCTGCTGACCTTTTGTTCATAAGACTCTTTATGTCACTTTACTAAGGTTGCCAATGCTTCTAAGGCTAAATATGTTTATATCAAGAAACCAATGGTGAAAGTAGAGGATGTCTCCATTTGTGCTTAATATCACATGGCTGTCCAAACAAACAGAGCAAAAATAGCAAGTCATTGCAACTCGTGATGGTGAGCAGTTTACATATGGAGATGGAAGATGGCACATTTGCAAGTTAATGGGAGGACAGAGTCAGAGAGGAGGGCAAACAATTTCCTCTTTAATATTTATGTTTTTTCTGCTGTGTGCACTTCACTGGACCTTTTTTCGTCTCGTAATTGTTATTTCAGTTTTTATGCCTTACAAAATAGTTTTAATGGTGCTATTGTGTAGAGTAATGTGGGGAAGTCTAGGGAGTGTCACAGATACGTTAGTTTATAGTGATAGTCAATCATGAAATCTAAATTAACATGACCCGGTGAGTAAAGGGACTACTGCTGAAAAAAAAAGAGGTCGGGTTTTAATAGTCAGAATATTATAATGACTATAGTTTTGGCAAAAAATAAATCAGAACATTTGCAAGCTCAACCTCAGACCCTGCTTGCTCTTTCCACCCCAGCCAAAAGCATGTTTTATAAAAGCTAAATTGAGAAAAATAAGAGCTGTGCTTAAATTAAAGCTGATTTTTTTAAAGAAAAAGATCAAATCAAACTAATGTACAGCTGAAACTTTGGTCCATCATCACATATACACTATTCACTCACCCATCCAGTTCAGGTATTCCAATCACTATGCACCTAGGGAAGCAGACTGTTTCTACAAACATTTGTGAAAGAATGGGTCACTTTCAGGACTTCAGTGAATTCCAGCGAGGTACTGTAAAATGATGCCACCTCTGTCCATTTGTGAGAATTCCTAACTACTAAATATTCCACAGTCAACTGCCAGTTGGTATTACAACACATTTGAAGCGACTGGGAATGACAGCAACTCAGCCATGAAGCAGAAGGCCACGTAAACAGGGTGGGGTCAGAAGATGCTGTTGGCATGTAGTGCACAGGTCACCAACTTTCTGCAGAGTCAATCGCTACAGACCTCCAAACTCCATGTAGCCTTCAAATTACCTCAAGAACAGTGCATAGAGAGCTTTCTGGAATGGGTTTCTTTGGCCGAGCAGCTGCATCCAAGCCTTATATCACCAAATTGTGGAATGCAGTGGTGTAAAGCACGCCACCACTGGACTCTAGAGCAGTGGAGACGTGTTTTCTGAAGTGACGAATCACGCTTCTATGTCTGGCAATCTGATGGACAAGTCTGGGTTTGGTGGTTGCCAGGAGAACAGTACATGTCTGACTGCATTGTGCTAAGTATAGTTTGAAGTATAGTTTGAAGTATAGTTATAGTTTAAAGTTTGGTGGAGGGGAGATTATGGTGTGGAGTTGTCCTTCAGGAGTTGGGCTCAGCCCTTTAGTTCCAGTGAAAGGAACTCAGACTGCTTCAGCATACCAAGAGGTTTTGGACAATTTCATGCTCCCAACTTTGTAGGAACAGGTTGGGGATGGCTCCTTTCTTGTTCCAACATGACTGCACACCAATGCACAAAGCAAGGTCCATAAAGACATGGATGAGAAAGTTTGATCTCACATGTCTTCAGTATATAGTAAAACAACAGAACGGACATTGCTGCTCCAATAATTTTGGAAAGAACTGTAGCTATACTCCAGATGTGGCTTTATAAGTTTATGGTAAGATTATAAAGCTGTGCTGTAGCCATTTGCTAAATAAAATATGAACCTCTAGTTCATGTACGCTTACAAATTTACAAGCTTAGCAAAACAGCTTACTTAGCTGTGCTCCAGGCAGGTTTATGAAGCTGTGCTCCAGTTAAGTTTATAAAAATTCTGGGGAAGTTTACAAAGCTGTGCTCACTGGAAGTTTACAAAGCTGTGATCCAGGCAGATTTATGAAACTGTGATTAGGGAAAGTTTACAAAGCTGTGCTCACTGGAAGTTTACAAAGCTGTGATCCAGGCAGATTTATGAAACTGTGATTAAGGAAAGTTTACAAAGCTGTGCTCAGTGCAAGTTTATAAAAATGTGCTTCAGGACAGTTTATGATGCTGTGTTACAGATAAAAGCAATGCTGCATGTAAGCTTACAAACTCTTAAACCAGATTAAATTAACAAATGTATGCTTTAGGCAAAACTGTCATAACTGGGCTCTAAGTCAATTTAATGAAGATGTTCTAACAGGTAGGAACCATAAAGCTCTGTGTATACCTCTAAAGATAAAAAGAGCAACTCCAGAAATCTGCTGCCAGCATGAAGCCTTACCTCCTGCAAAGCTCTTCGAAGGCGCAGCAGGAGCGTTTTCATGGCCGTGCAGTCCTGCTGCATCAACCTGAAGGGTAACGTCTCCAGCCCAGAGATCAACTCCTCATCATAGGACACACAGAGAGACACTGGCCGTGACTCCCTGAAAAACAAGATATTGAACAACAGGTTAGGCTCCTTCTAGCAGTTGTTTTGTCACTGAACAGTCAAAGTCAAATCCATTATCTACAAAAAATACTTTGCAAATCAACATTATACAATATATGTAGAAGAAGCATGGTATAAACTGAACTTTAAAAATGCATATCAAGTGAGAACTTTGTAGTGGCCTTTTTATGATATACTGGACTAAAATAATATCCAGTAGGCAAATATCTATGCTATATTCTGTAGGAATAAGTCTGTTCTTGGTCATGAGGTCATTAAGCTGTATGACCTGATAGAAATCCCTACTGATGAATATACTGAGTGATTAATCATACATTATTCATGAGCCCTAGGATATGGTCATGGTACATTTACTTGAATATTTTGGAAGTATTTTTGCAACAGTTGGGATTAAGGAAAGTGTAACCAGAATTCAATACTTTTATACCAGAACCACAAACTGAATAATTAAAAGGGAAACACTGACCACCTGGTAATGGAAAAAATAAAGTGTGACAGGAGAAAGCAGGTCCAAATTAATGAAGCAAGCAAAGGTTTTGCAGACCATAATTCTCGAGCCTAGAATGTTTGATTCTGTATAATATGTAGCTACATGTTGAAAAATCTTTTACATAATTTGAAGACTGTTTGAGTTTTAGAAATAAACATTTCAGCACATCTGAGTAAGGATTCTTATCTTCCACAATAAAAGAGGTTCTACAACTACCAAAAAAAGAAAAGTGTGACTTGGATTAAAATGAAGAACCCGACTAAGTATCTGAAATATCTTAAAATTAGGGCTGTCAAACGATTAACATTTTTAATCGTGATTAATCGCAGAATTTCATATAGTTAATTGCGATTAATCGCATTTTACCCTATGTAAATGAATAAGGCTTTAAAGTGAAATGTTACAATTAAAATGGTGAACACATGTTATGCTAAAAGTACTTGT